>NW_006496628.1:1504749-1577187 GCF_000471905.2 Amborella trichopoda | reverse complement strand
GGTTGAAAGATATCAATATTTTTCAAACGGAGATATATTAACAGAAATGCATCAACAGTTTCACTTTCAATAAATGCATAATTAAGTATAATTTGAATAATTGAAATGCATATAACACTTTAACGGTAGTGCATAATTCAAAGGATTTCACAAAATACCCTACTGGCGTCCCAAGTAGGTCACCTATATACCCCATCAGCGTCCTGATGGGTCCACTTAATCCCTATCGGCGTCCCAGATAGGTTCACTTAATCCCTGCAAGTCCACTTATACGTCACCGCCGTACCAGATGAGTCCACTTATTCCCTACCGGCGCCCCAAATAGGTCCACTTATACCACACCGGTGAACCGGATGAGTCCACTTGCATACTTAAATTATTTATAAATCTCTTTAAACATTCGAAAGCAGCAATATCATGTACTCAACATATCACTGAAATCATTAATATGAATTTCTTTGAAACCATTAATAACAGTCACTTTCAATAACATTTCAAAAACAACCAATCAAATATTTTGGGCTCAAATTTAGAAAGGTAGCAGTTTGTAAAGGCATTCTAGCATAAGTGCCAATTTAATATGTATAGAAAAACTCTTATAGAAATTCAAGAATACGAAATTATCACAATTTATGGAATATCAATTCACAAATAAACATTTCACAACAATACTATAATCAATTGCAAAAATGTCAATTTTAAAATAATAAGGCAGTCATTTGCACATGAATTTTACAATGTCTAAATATTCAAAACAGTAGAAAGAAATATCACAATTTTACTAAAAGCAGAAATATCACATTTATTTATAACAATAGACAAGAAAAATAAATAAATTTATTTTTCTAATTTACAGCATTCAAAATTTTTAACATAGATAAAATATCACAATTTTTATTAAAAAGAACGGATTATTTTTTGAGACAATGAGGTCACTTACACATAAAACTGATAAAATAAAGATCCTAGAGGAAAATATCACTATTTATTAGAAATAGACTATTTTTCAGGAAGACGATGTCACTTACTCACAAATATTTGAGAGGGAGCTTCCGATAAAAATTCAGCTCGAGAGAGGAGTTCACTGTGTTTTGACCAGAGAAAAGATCTCAAAAGTTTTCTAGGGTGGGAGTCCTCGCCTCTCGTATTTAAACTCTTACGACACCTTATTATAATATTTTATTAAGTGACACCTCATAAACGAGGTGTAACCGTTACAATACCCCTTATATGCTTAAAGCCCACGTCCACTTGACGTGGCAAGGCAGGAGCAAACAAAAAAAACTTAACCAAAAGATTTTGAAAACAGTGATGGTCCCTAAGGACCATCATGCTCATATAGACCATCACTTATTAAGAGTTTCTTTCCTTCTTTTTTTTTTATTTTTTTTTAGTTTTTTATTTTTTACTTTTTTTTTTAAAAAATTTTTAGAATTATTACAAAGTACTCAACTATGTACCACCCTCGAGCGAATGGCTTAGCTAAGGCCTTCAATAAGACTCTATGTGGTGTTTTGAGGAAGTATTATTAAAAACAAGGAAAAATTGGCATGAGAAATTTTTGGAAGCCTTGTGGGCCTATCGTACTACCACGCAAAATGCCATTGATTCCATGCCTTATTCACTAGTCTATGGGGGTAAAGCCGTTTTACCCCTTGAAATTAAAATCCCTTCACTACGTGTCGCTTACATTAAGGACTAACTGAAGATGAGAGAGTCAAACCTTGTTATCAAGAGTTGGATGCACTGATTAGGTGCCTCAATCTCGCCTTCTAGATCTAGATGATCTGTCGGCACGTATCTCGGGTTTAGCTAACTCGGGATTTGAGATCGCTCTCTCAGAACATTGCTCAGGAGCAAGGGCAAGTATACCAACCGATGAGAGAGAAATTTAATATGGGTTTGGAATTTACTCGGGCTAGTTCGCATGGGCGCCCTCTTAGATCACGAAGAAAGCCCCCCAACAGCTTTAACTTGTTCAAAATCTCCTCCCTTGACCTGCAATCCTCTTATTTTATGCACAACACTTCTATGGTTAATTGGCGAGACAAGTGGGTCAAAGAGACCCACCCTTGTCTTAGGGCACTGTACGTTCATACGAGAGGGTGATGAAGTGTAAGGTTCAAATAAAGACAGAAAAGGGAAGAAAACTTGACGAAGAGGTGAGACTAGCATGACAGTCGAGAAGTCATCAACTCGGAGTGGTAGCAAGGCAGGCATAATCTTTAGAACCAGCACGACGCCAATACTACTCAAAACCAAGACCGATGTGGTAGTGCTAGGCTAAGTCTACCCTTAGTCAAGTGAGAAGAGAAAAGAGAGTGAAAAGAAGACACGAGATGGCAGAGGGATGGGGTCCTTATGACGCTAGGCATTGTCACTCATGACTGTGGAGTAGCAGTGTCGTGACCCTTAGGTGGCGCTCTACACTACGACTCATGGTTAGAGAGTGAGGAATGAACTACAAACGACGCTAGGCATCGCCATTAGCAACATAAGGAGACAACATGCCCCTGTTCGAGTAGCGGTAGTCTCTGCTGAAGCATGCAACGATAGTCGTTTGTGAAGCGCGTGACGATAATCCTCACGAGGCACACGACGATGGCGTGAGACACAGGAAGGACGGTGATAAGCACAGAATACAAGAAGGAAGGTGATAGGAAGAAGAAGAAGAAAAGAAGAGAGAAGATTTACCTCGAACCTAAGGTTATCGGTCAAAATTTTCTCTCACCTCACTCTCTCGAAAGTGACCTATCACCTAGCACCTCGTGAATGGCGATAGGTGCTATCGAAACCTCTAGCCGACGGCGATGGGTAACGTCATCTACTATAGATGCATGGTGGGGCAAGACCCCTGTGGGCGGCTGCAAGTTTCGCTGTCTGAGTTCTTCGTTAAGACGTTGAAACTACGTCTGTGGACGGTGATAGGCAGTGTCGTCTATGGGCCTCATTGGAAGAGGGAAAAAGAAGAACAAAAAGAGAAGGAGACTTGTGCATGCGCTGGCGACCTGTGTGATCTCAGAGGAGGCATGCACAGCACTGCCACTGCCATGCATGACCCCTGTGAGAAACCTAGATGGAGAAGAGGAGCGAGAAGAGAGGAGAGAGGAGAGAGAGAAGAAGAAGAAGAAGAAAAGAAGAGAGAAGATTTACCTCGAACCTAGGGTTATCGGTCAAAATTTTCTCTCACCTCACTCTCTCGAAAGTGACCCAACAATGTGAAGAAAGAGAAACTTGTATTAAGTAAAAACTCTCTCTTTTGTGAAAGGTTGAGTCCTCTAGTGCATATAATGATGGTATGTATATATAGAATTTGCCCCAAACATGAGTGCATGATCAAAAATGACCCTAATTGCTGGAAATTAAGATTACATTGATTTAAAAGAAATTAGAAAAAAGGGTGAAAAATGATAGATTTGCCCCTTCATAACAATTCATGAAATTCCAGAACAGTCCCTATGTTGCCCTAGAACTTGCGTGATCTTGCATGGATGATCCGGGGTCATTTTGATGCCCAGTTGATCGTTAGATGATTGGTTTCTTATAGTGCTCATCATGACGATCAATTTGATACCGACTTTGAGCCATGGATAGTGTTTTTAGTGCGCAATCATGTGACTTGAAATTTAAATAGATCTTGAAACTTCGGATCTATAGTGTACTCATTCCTTGATGTTTTTTGATGGTTTCTTCACTAACTTACACTGAGCATGCCGTTATGATCGCAGGGTAACAAACACAACTCTATTCAATGACCGAACGAAAATTATGCAACTTTGAAATTTTGGCTGGAATCTAAAATTTTGAAACTTTGAAATTTCAGCGATGGAATTTGCAGTCACTTTGTTGGCTTCATATGCAGAATCCAACAGTTCATTATGTACAGGGTTTTGGTCAGTGATAGCCCGAGACCTTACGCAAATGATAGAATTGGTTTCACGTCGATCGGACTATCACTGACCAAAACCCTGTACATAATGAACTGTTGGATTCTGCATATGAAGCCAACAAAGTGACTGAATTTCCTACACTTTTTTCAAGGATCAACAACTTCTCTCTAGCTTTTCTTCGCACTAGGGAATCGTCACGGGGCGTGCCACATATCGAATTGCTTGTCACAAATAGACGAGAATGCTCACCAAGTTGAGCATGGTCGGACTTGGGATGGGAAAAATATGAGCGTCGAAAGTAACTATTCATGACTGCCCCTTCTATGCAGTGGAGTTGCTGAGTGGCCACATGTGAATAGCGTGTGGCCCTTTCTGTTTAACTCTTTTGCCTATAACGTCTTCTTGGAGTGTCCGTTCGGGCTGAAATTTGAACCTTAGGGGTTTTCAACCATGCCGAATACAAAGGTGGTAGTCCCACAGTAATTTAAGACACTGACAATGTAGCTCTAGTTATAGGGGCCGTTTAAGGGTGTTAGAGGCCGACTCTAACGGAACTGTTTCTCAGTCTGTGCTACCTTAAACATGTCAGAATGCATTAAAAATTGGTAGGGGACTTTTGAAAAATCTTATGGAGATCTTAGCCTATTTCAAGGCTATTCTGAGTCTTCCGGAATTTCCACTGTTTGCTAGGCTTTATTGAGCGGGGGCCCCATGTTAAAGAAAAATACCTTCCAACAACATGCCCCGCCAAATGTTGTGCCTCAAAAGAATCGAGAAGTGCAATCATTCTGATAGTTTGAGGGATCTTATCAAAGTCCTCACTCTCAAGGGACTACCAGGCCTTTTCTGAAGGCCAAATGCTATGAACCTTTGGTCGGCTAGACCGTAGTGGTGATGGATGGTAGTTTATGGAGGACATAGAGTGAGTTTGGTGATGAATTTGACCTACTTGGGAAGACGGCATGAAGTTTCCTTGTGAAGAGTTGATGATGAATCGATGGTGGGTGAAGAATGGTGACCCACTAACTGACAGCGAGTATGGCTTGTGGAAGGGTTTGCTGTTTGTTGAGCATGGGTAAGACTCACTGGGTGAAGAGATGGTAATGATGATGAAGGTGACACGTGCACACGAATGGGCCGGCTAGGGAAGGCATGTGTGAAGATGCAAATAAAGGGCGTGTGCGCGTATGCAGGGGCATCTTTAAGGTCATGCCTCCTGGACCTGTACAAAGCGATATATCGTCATGCAGTCAGAACGTGCACTATGGTTTAAGGTTATAAAGCTAGGACATGGTTTTGCAGGTTAAAGTCGTGCAACTAGGACCATGCAGTTTAAGGTCATGGAGCTAGACCTCCGCTATAGTTTAAGGTTAGTTTGGACCGTGATTGTGCAGTTTAAGGTCATGCAATGTGGACCATAACTGTGCAGTTTAAGGTCATGCAATGCAGACCATGGCTGTGCAATTTAAGGTCATGCAATGCGGACCATGGTTGTGCAGTTTAAGGTCCATGGCTGTGTAGTTTAAGGTCATGCCATGTGGACCATGGTTGTGCAGTTTAAGGTCATGCAATGCGAACCATGGCTGTGTAGTTTAAGGTCATGCATCTAGATCGTGGCTGTAGAGTTTAAGGTCATGCAATGTGGACCGTGGCTGTGCAGTTTAAGGTCATGCAATGCGACCATGGCTATGCAGTTTAAGGTCATGCAATGCATACCATGGCTGTGCAGTTTAAGGTCATGTAATGTGGACCATGGCTGTGCAGTTTAAGGTCATGCATCTGGACCGTGGCTGTATAGTTTAAGGTCACCATGGCTATCGTTTAAGGTCATATAGTTTAGACCACCACTACAGTTTAAGGTAATAGAGTTTGGACCACCGCTACAATTTAAGGTGATATAGTTTGGACCACCACTACAGTTTAAGGTCATATAGTTTGGACTATCGCTACAGTTTAAGGTGATATAGTTTGGACCATCTCTACAGTTTAAGGTCATATAGTTTGGATCATCGCTACAGTATAAGGTCATATAGTTTAGACCACTTTTACAATTTAAGGTCATATAGTTTGGACCACCGCTACAGTTTAAGGTCATATAGTTTGGACCACCGTTACAGTTTAAGGTCATATAGTTTGGACCACTACTACAATTTAAGGTCATATAATTTGGACCACTGCTATAGTTTAAGGTCATATAGTTTGGACCACCGCTACAATTTAAGGTCATATAGTTTGGATTGTGGTGTAATGAGGGAATGTGACTCCATGGGGAGCAGATCCATCACCGAAGGCTGGACTCTTGGAGGAGTGAGGCTGTAGTGTAGGAAATGAACTTCTTGAGAGTATCGGACGATGGTTCAGATAGGAGCGCCATGGCATGCGCGTGGCACTAAGTGTTGGATGGCACACACGGTGTTACGCTCCTTGGTGAAGCATGCAGCAGTAGCCCTTGCAGCAGTAGCCCTTGGCAAAACACACAATGATAACCCTTTTGACGAGGTGCATGGTGATAGCCTCCTAACGAAGGCACGCGACGATGACTACTTTTCGGCCTGGTCTTCTTGTCGTCAGAGGCTGGGGCCTAGGTCATCATTTTGTGTTTGTCGAGGGCAGTTTGTAGCACTACTGCGTATAAAAGGGGGAAAAACCCCTTTTTTATTGTTTTACAGAAGGGAAAAATAGTTGAAGAGTTTTTAGAGAGAGAGAGGGCCAAGGCTTTTGGCTAAGGTTTTTCGACTAGAACTTTGCGGTCAAACTATGCAGAGACAGGCGGTTAGGAGCTTTTCTGACAAGCTGCAAGAGGTCATGAAGCTTTTTGTTGTGATTGTGAACCTCTTCAGGAAGTGACGAGGCTTCCTGAGCAAGGAACTGGGTTTCTCGAGACGTTAATAGGATCTGCAGAGGTGCCCTGCTGAGGTTCGAGCACTTCTCCAGTTGTTCTGTTGTTGAAGGGGAGGTCACAGAGTGTTCAAAGGGATCTTGTCAGTCCTCTGGTTATTGGAGGAAAAGAAGGACGGACCACATTGAGCTCACCAGAATTTAGTGGAATTTTGGTGAGTTTTGGTGAACTGCTGAAGTGGGAAATCAAGGAGAAGGGAAGACTGCCGGGTCATAGGGAGGCTTTCAGGGATTTTCCAGTGGTCCTTCGACCCTTCTGGTATCGAGTGAAAGGCAGAGCAAGGTTTTTTGGTGGCAGCGAGGTATTTTTGTTTAGAAAAAGCAACGCTGGTAAGGGAAGAACAGGGTCAGAGGTGGTTTTTTCTGCTGTCGAAGGAGTATTGCGGGTGAAACCCAAAGGATTGCGAGGGAGGTGAAGAGTCTTGAGAAGGTTGAAGAAACACAAGGGTTAATGCCCCCTGGGAATTTGAGACGGTGGGAACCGAGGTACAAAACGAGCATGTTCGTCATTAAGTCCAATCCAGTGCCACCTTCATGCGTCCCTAAGCCACGCTTGGCGATAGCCACTTTCGAGAGAATGCTGCTCGTGGAGATGGTACCGCACGGCATTGGCTTACCCATGGTGATGGTAGAATGCAACACTGTGTTACGTACAACGATGGCTATGCATGGTGTTGAATTGTGCGCGACGATGACTATGGACGACGATATCTCGTGGTGGTCAAGAGTGATGGCAATCGAGAAGGCTGTGTCACCATGATTTGCTGGAATCCAAGTCCCCCAGCTCAGTCGTGAAGTCCATGTTGTTCGAGCATGAGCCGGCTCTTTGGAAGTAAGGCATGCCTCATTAGATGAATTGAAGCTAACTTAGAAATGGTTGGCTTCCTCTTTTGGCATGTAACCATCCTCTTTGGTGGCATTGGAGCTACCTTTGCCGAGTGGTTTTGTTTCTTTTTCATGAGGAGAGCATTTCTTCTGTGGGTTTGCTTCTTCCGCATGAGGAGAGCATTTCTTCCTGACATGTAGCAGTCCTCTTATCCTAGAACGCAAGAGTTTTGTAAGTTCCGTAGTAATGGGCTTTTGATTGTAACTTGTAACTCTTTTTAATTCAATGAAAGAAACGAACTTCTTTTGGATTGACTTAATGTTCTTCCTTTCCATTTCCTTCTTTTCTCACTGCGTGCACTGCATTTTGGGGATACATCAGGGATAGTAGTTCTTTAGGTATTATCCGTTGATAGGGGCATTTCCTCTCCTCCATCCAAGTTTGTGAGTATGTAGGCCTCGTTTGGTGTGACAGTTTTGACTATGAACAGACCTTCCCACTTGGGCATGAATTTTCCTTTACGACTTCCATGCATGACGATCGGTCTCTTGACTGTTAAGACTAGATCCCCCCGAGCGAATGAACAAATCTTAACAGACTTGTCAAAGACTCTCTTCATTTTTCCTTTATTGAGCTCTAGGTTCTGCTAGGCATCTAGCCTCATTTCGTCAAGGGCGTCCAACTCTTGGTAATGGAACTTGACCCTCTCATCATCAGTCAGTCCCTCATGTATAGCGACGTGGAGTGAGGGTATTTGGACCTTGAGGGGTAGGACTGCCTCACTTCCGTAGACCAGGGAATAAGGAGTGGAGTTTGTAGCACTTTGAGTGGTGGTGCGATAAGCCCACACAGCTTCAGACAGCTTCTCGTGCCAATTCTTCTTTGACTTTGAAACTGACTTTCGGAGCACTTTGCACAAAGTTTTATTGAACACCTCAGCCCAACCATTGGCTCGAGGGTAGTACATGATCAAGTACTTCCACTCGAAGCCGAACTGGTTGGCTAGGCGATCAACATGATGGCTTCTGAACTGGGGGCCATTATCAGAGATTCTCCGGTCCGGAACTCCAAATCGATAGATGATGTGATGACGTACAAAGTTGGCTACCGCGGTCCCTGGAATCTGCTTGAGAGGGATCGCTTCAGCCCACTTAGAAAAGTAGACTATCGCTATCA
The DNA here is from genome assembly GCF_000471905.2 of Amborella trichopoda. Next base: position 1,568,397 of record NW_006496628.1, on the reverse strand, counting down.
AAATGAAGGCATGACCCAAGACAGAGGGGGGATGGATGGGTCCTACAATGTCCATACCCCACTAGGAAAAGGGCCACGATGTCACTGTAGGATGGAGAGGCTCCAGGGGTTGATGAATGAGGCTTGAGTGGATCGGACACACCTGGCATCTTTTGGCATAGTTTTGGGCGTTAGCAACCATATAAGACCAGTAATAGTCGAGTCTGCGTATACGCTTGTAGAGCTTAGAGCCAGATTGATGTAGCCCGTAAATGCCGAAGTGCACTTCCTCGAGCACTTTGCTTGCCTCTTGTGTATCAACGCATCTGAGGAGAATTCTGTCAACTGACCGTCGAAAGAGGATGTCCCCATCGAGAAGGGTGTACTTGGTAGACATCCGTCGTATGCTATTGCGTTTCGCCCGATTCTGAGGTAGCCTTCCATGGTTTATGAAGTCCATGATAGGCTCCCTCCAGTCTTCTACTTGCTCAACCTCCTCACTTATTGGGTCGAATAATTTGGGCTCTTACTCCTTGACCTTGGATTCTTTTCCTTGGGGCATTTCTTGCTCTCCTTAATGACATCCTTGGCCTCGTGGAGTGCCTCGAATGGGTAACGCGGGCATTCAGGTAAGACGTCCCTCTCATCATCTATGTCAACTTTAGCTCTCCAGTCGATGTGTCTCCATTCGATTACCCAGATTGGGGTGGGCTCCGAGGAAGATAATTGAATGGTGGCACCGAGCATTGAGAGCACATCAGCCTGCGAGTTTAGCCTTCTAGGGATATGACTCAAGGAGAAGTCATTAAACTTGGCCATGTAAGTTTTGGTCGTGTCATGGTAAGGCTTGAGGGTATCCTTCCTTACGTCATAAATCCCTTTAAGCTGTAGGATGACCCGTTCAGAGTCACCAAAGATGTTCAGGTGTTCGAGGTCTAGCTCTTGGGTGATTTTCAATCCGATTATGAGGGTTTGATACTCAGTTTCATTATGAGAAAATTCCTCTACAAGTGAGAAGGATAGAGGGAATATCCCGCCATCAGGAGTTAAGGATACCACTTCGACACCCCCTCTATCAGACTGGAATACTCTGTCAAAGTACATTTACCACGGCTGAGTTAACACCGCACATAAAACTTCTTCATCTGGGAGGTTGCTTGACTAGGGAGATTCTTCAAGGATTGGGTGAGCTGCTAGGAAATCTACTAGGGCTTGACCTTTAACTGCCTTTTGCGACATATATATGATGTCGAACTCAATCAGTAATAATGCCCACTTGGCCAAACTTCCTGACAAGCATGGCCGAGTCATAAGGAACTTGACCGAGTCTGCCTTGGAGATTAACTCGACCTCGTGACCTAGCAAGTAATGGCAGAGCTTCTGTACCTCAAAGATCAAGGCTAGGCACATCTTTTTGATAGAAAGGTAATTCTTCTTGGCTCCTTGCATTCTGCAGTTGAGATAATAGAGCACTGTCTCTTTCCCTCCATCATTGTTCTACACAAGGAGTGCCCTTGTGACTCATCAAGGGTGGTCACGTATAAGATGAGAGGCCTTCCTAACACTGGCGTAGAGAGTGCAGGCGGATTCAATAAGTACTGCTTGATGTCATCGAGCACAGCTTGGCATGCCTCATCCCATATGAAAGGTGTGTCCTTCTTCAGGAGGTGTGAAAAGGGTCTACATCGAACTTAAAGGTTTGAGATGAACCTCCGAATGTAGGCGAGCGGTCCTTGGAGGGACCGCAGTTCATGGAGGGTTGTAGGAGGTGACATGTCTTGAATTGCTTTGATTTTGACTAGCTCGATCTCCAGCCCACAGTACCTCACGATGAACCTAAATAATTTTCTTGAGCATACGCCAAAGGCGCATTTCAAGGGGTTCATCTTAAGCTGGTGATGTCGTAACCACTCAAACACCTTTTAAGGTCTTACATGTCCAGGCGATGAAAGGGTCTATGCCGATGATCTCGTGACTGGGATCACTGAGTGCTTACCCCAAGCTAGGTGCTTCATGCACTTGGATCATGTGGCAGGCTTCCTTAGAACAAGATCCTGAAGATGACTCGGTCTATGCTCGGGTTGACAGATCATCGATGGCTGTCGAGAATCCAGCCGCCTGGGCCAGCATCTTTCTCAGGCCCTCTTGATGTGGCTGGGTGAGGCTCTGAACTCTCTAATTAGAGTGTTGAAGTTTGGGCACCGTCGAGCTGCACCTGTGGAGAAAATAGAAGAGGAGGGAGGAGAAGAAGAATTAGAACGTTCCGGGCAGCATTTTATGTCGTCGGCAGAAGTGGACATTTGCAGGGGATAATTTAGGTCTTACCTCGGCTTTGACCATCGTGGGGTGCTCTTAATGTCATCACCCATATTGGAGGAATCCTGAGCTGATGGTGACTTGGGGATGTTCGCCTGATTAGACGAACGGACGAGGCGAGCAGCGCATGAGATGAAGTCCCACAAGGTCGAAAGTGTGGGAAGAGTCCAGAGAAATTCTTCCTTGACTGGAGACTGAGGAAGACGATTCCTTTGGCAGGCTGATCTAGGCGTTTGCCGTCTCCTTTCGGATCCTTGAGGGGTTGTTTGGACTGCCCTCTTTGGCTGGTGAGTAGTCCTAGCTTGATGGACCGCTTCACGCTTCGGGGATTTGAGCCTATTTCTCTCACGGTAGACTTCCCAAGGCTGAGAGGTCGAGGGTTCTGAGGGGTCCAGTGTATGCTCGTGAAGGGCTTGTAATGTGGCTTCCTCTTGAACAGGAGTGACGGCTTGAAAGTGTTCCGAGAGGACGACACTAATAATGTGGCCTTGCTTGACTTTCTCCACGACTATAGCTTCGAATCCGGTGCACTCATTTAGCTCGTGACCCCATACTTGGTGATAAGGGCACCAAAGGTTTTTCATGCCCTAGGCAAGCCGCTTAGGTTGCTTGGCGGGTTTGGAAGTGGCGAGGCCCAATTGGAGCATCGCCTTGAAGTGGGCCTGCATAGGGTCTGGTCCCGCGTTTCCCTGGGCTGGCACCGAGAGGTCTTCTTACACAGGCGGAAGAGGGGCTTGAGGGTATCCTCTTGGGTTGCTTGGAACTTCGTGACACTACTATATCTTCTCTACTAGAAGCTTATGGAAGCCGGTGCACTCACTGACGTCATGACCTCGTATCTAGTGATATGCGCACCAGAGGTTCTCGGTTCCTGGAGGCAGGATCTTGGTCTGCTTTGTCAACTTGGGAGTGATGAATCCTTCTTCGAGCATTATGAAGAAAAATGCAAGGAGAATAGTGAGTGCCGTGTCACCTTCTTGGATGGTGACTATGTGAGAAGCCTCAGTTGCCCCGAATGCTTTCTACAAATCTTCAAGCTTTATCTTACCCTTGTTGATAAGGGCTTCAATAGTGTCATTGAGCCTATAGTAGTCATAAGTGGGGTGGCTAACTCTCTTACGGTAAGCACAATACTTCTCATTTGTCTCCTGCTCAGCCGACTCTTCAATATAGGCCTTGGGTAGCTGTATCATGTTATGTTCTAGCGGCACCTGTATTATGTTCTGTTCCAGCAGTAGTTGAAGTAGTGGAGGAGTCCACTCCATGTCGAAGGGGTAAAGTTTATTCTGATGCTAGATCTAGTAGTCATTTCGCTTAGTATTTTTAAGAGGCGGGACACTATTGTAAGACTGCTGTTTACCCCTGGCCTGAGGCATCTCTGCCTTGGAAAGTTCCAGGGTTTGATAAGTCGCACCCTTGGTGCCAGTCACTGTTACAGCCGTGCTGATTACTTAATTTTGGATCCCCCGACCGTTGGGGCAGGAGTTTGAGTCGACTGGCTGCTGATGAGGGCTGTCATGATGCTTGAACAATCCCTCGATACAAACTGCCTTAGAGATGAGCTCTGACATGGAGGGTGGATTAGATGCCTCGACATGCAGAGCGATCTCGAGAAGCATGCTCCATATGCAGGTCTGGACCGCTTCCTTCTCAGTCATGGGAGTGGCATGAAAGGTTGCGAACTCTCTCTATCGGGTGATGAACTTGTCAACCGGCTCACCGGGGTCTTGCATCAAAGTAAGGAGCTCGATGGTTTCCATGTTCCTTTGGACCTCAAAGAAGTGTTGGTAGAAAAACTGTTCCATTTCATGCCATGTTTATACCGAGTTTGGAGGCAACCAAGCATACCACTGGAAGGCGGGCCTTACGAGAGTCTCGACGAATTGGTGGAGAAGTAGTCGTCCATCAGTTGCCGTATCTCGAAAGGCCGCTTGGAAGTGAGTGGTATGCTAATGCGGAGACGTAGTACCGTTGAATAGGGGGAGATTCCCCTTTTGATAGTTCAGAGGAAACGACACCTGGATGTATGAAGGGTACGAATTTTGATAGAGCGGTGTCTCTTGCATGTCAAGGACCTTATTCTTAAGGCTATGGGCCACCATGGCATCTATGTCTGTTAGGGAGACCCCGCGGGAAGTAGAACTGGCGTGGGTGGCCAGTGGACGAGTTTTCCTGGGAACTGTGTCCTCACCAGTTGGGGAGTCTATAGAAGAAGGGGACCTGGAGGCCACTAAGTGTTCCATTTGTCCAAGGATGGCTTTCATCATTTCCTCGAACTTGGTCATCCGCTCCTCTTGAGCATCGTTCGGGTCATTGATTACCATAAAATTAACCGTCTCTTTTGAAGGGTTAGAGCCTGGTGGCACAGTGGACTGTCGAGGTTGGCGAGTTGTACGTGGAAACTCAGTTCCAGGGGTTTAGTTTGCCTCGACTAGATTTGAGCCTTGTATGCCGATCTCGTGAGGACTGGTTCTCGACGGTCTTAAGACCGTGGCTTCTGGGCAGTGATGACCCAGCAATACTCTTGGACTCGCTCAGGGTCTGGAGTTTGGAGAGGGAAAAAGGGGTTATGAGACAGGAGGTCATCAAGGGTGGTGACCTCGACTACCTTGGGGGGCTCCTTTGGTCAAGATTTGGAGACCTCTCTTCTGCTTAACCCTGAGACGACTGTGAACCTCATTCCAGAACTGAGCTAGAGACCTGGTCTGCCCCGCCTTCTTTGAACATGTGAGGGCCATGCCTATGAGTTGGAGTAGGGAGTGGGGTCCAAGGATAGAACGCAGCCTGGGTTCCTGCCTTGGAGGCTAGAGTCTTCTGTCGGACATCAGGTCGCTGCCCCGAGTTCCTTTGTGGGGCCCATGTGCATGGTTGACCTAAGGCTAGCTCAAGATGGTACTCTTAGGGAAGACCTTTGAGTACCAGGGCTCAAGATGCTTACCTGTGGGTGGAAGCGCAGAAAGGGAAGGAGCTGGTTCATGACTCCGGCTGAGTTTGGATTCAAGAGGGACCTGTAAAGACGGTGCCTGTGCACATTTGGGATTAGCCATCCAGGTGACTTGGGGGTCGATCCGGGCTTGGTCAATGGGTTCGCCCTAAAGAGACCAAGACCTACAAGCTTGTGTCCCACCTTTCGCAGGGTGAAGCCGTGTATGTTGGGAGGGAAGACGGAGTGGTCGGCCCTCATGTACTCGAGGTGGCGTAGAGCTAGCGCTGCCCCAAGCAATGGGAAGAAAATGCATCTCGCATGTATGGTTTGGCCCTAGAAGGCCTAGACCTAGATGCGAGCTCAAGGCAACATGAGGTTTGCCCCGAGGTGTGGCTCGAGTGCATGGACCACGAGCCCTTGGGTGCATCTGAGGGGTGTAGGCCACAGGGTCTCAACCTCGGTGTGGCGAGCCTCTAGGTCTAGAGGTTCGGAGAGGTTAAATGATATGGGGGGCTGCCTCTAGGCGAACCTTAGGAGCAACAAAAACTTACTTGCTTTTTGCGGGAATCGACAGGGTAGCCTTTCGGCATACCTCAGCAATATGACTGGTAGTAGATTTGCAAGTAGCAGGGTGCACGACAGCATATGTACTACTCATGTAGGGGCCTTGGTGAAGAGTCCACCTGGGCGGGAAAAAGGGGTGGCAGGGACCTTTAAGTCCCCTCTCGCACCGATCCAGGTGACAATCTTGGAGTCAGACTGTGAGTCGTGACTCAGAAGGAGAGTGGGGAAGGAGTCTTGAGTGGCTCCCTTCCCCGCAACAGCCACAAAGTGCGGAGATTAGGAAATCCCTGACTCTGATGAATGGGTTTAACAACCCAGATGCCATAGAGGTAAATGCGAAAAGTAAAAGAGGATATTGGTCAAACAAGAGTGAACAGAGTAAGGGGTAGTAAGTTCCCAGTGGAGTCGCCAAGCTGGTTAGGTGCCTCAATCTCGCCTTTCGGATCTTGATGATCTGACGACACGTATATGTGGTTTTTAGCGAACCTGAGATTTGAGATCGCTCTCTTCGAACCTTGCTTAGGAGCAAGGGCAAGTATACCAACCAATGAGAGAGGAATTTAATGGGGGTTCGGGACATACTTGGGTTGGATAGCGTGGGCGCCATCTTAGATCATGAAGAAAGCCCCCCAGCTACTTTAGCTGGTTCGAAATCGCCTCCCTTGACCTGGAATCCTCTTGTTTTCTTCACAACACTTCTATGGTTAAATGGCGAAACAAGTGAGTCAAAGAGACCCACCCTTGTCTTAGGGCATTGTACGATCATACGAGAGGGTGATGAAGCGTAAGGTTCAAATAAAGATAGAAAAGGGAAGAAAACTTGACAAAGAGGAGAGACTAGCATGGTAGCCGAGAAGTCATCAACTCAGAGTGGTAGCATGATGGGCATACTCTTTAGGACTAGCACGGCAGCAATACTACTCGAAATCAAGACCGATGTAGCGGTGTTAGGCTAAGTCTACCCTTAGTCAAGTGAGAAGAGAAAATAGAGTGAAAAGAATACACGAGACAACAATGAGATGGGGTCTTGACGGCACTAGGCGTTGTCACTCATGACCGTGGAGTAGCAGTGTCGTGGCCCTTGGGTGGCGCTCTACACTTCTGCTCTGGTTAGAGAGTGAGGAATGAACTACGGATGACGTTAGGCAACGCCATTAGCAACATAAGCAGACAACAAGCCCTTGCGCGAGCGGCGGTAGTCTCTGATGAAGCACGCAACGATAGTTGTTTGTGAACCACGCGACAGTAATCCTCAAGAGGCACACGTCAATGGGCGTGGGATACAAGAAGGACAACGATGGCACTGAATATGTGAAGGAAGCTCACGAATGGTGATAGGTGTTGCCGAGACCTCTAGCGGGCAGTGATGGGTATCGCTGTCTACTATAGACACGCGATGGGGCAAGAACCCTACGGGCGTCAGCAAGTTTCACCGTCTGGGTTCTTTGTTAAGATGTTGAAACTACGTCTATAGACGGTGATAGGCAGCGCCGTCAACAGGCCTCACTAGAAGAGAGAGAAAGAAGAACAGAAAGAGAGGAGACTTGGGCATGGCACTGCCATTGCCATGTGCGACCCGTGTGACCTCGGGGGAGGCATGCACGACACTGCCACTACCGTGCATGACCTCTGCGAGGAACCTATACGTAGAAGAGGGAGAAGAGAGGAGAGAGGAGAGTAAGAAGAAGAAGAAAAGAAAATAGAGAAGATTTACCTCGAACCTAGGGGTACTGATCAAATGTTTCTCTCACCTCACTCTCTCTTGAACGTGACTCAACAATGAGAAGAAAGAGAAACTTGTATTAATTAAAAGCTCTCTCTTTTGTGAAAGGTTGAGTCCTCTGGTTCGTATAATGATGGTGCATATATATGAATTTGCCCCAAACATGGGTGGATGATCAAAAGTAGCCCTAATTGATGGAAATTAAGATTAAATTGAATTAAAATAAATTAAAAAACATGGTCTAAAATGACATATTTTCCCCTTCTTAACACTTTGTGAAATTTCAAAATAGTCTCGGTGTTGCCGAAGAACTTGCTTGATCTTGCATAGATTATCCGGGGTCATTTTGATTTTCAGTTGGTCGTTAGATGATTGTTTTCTTATAAGGATCAGCATGTAGATCGATTTGATATCGACTTCGATCCATACATCATGTTTTTAGTGCTCGATCATGTGACTTGAAATTTAAATAGATCTTGAAACTTCGGATTGATAGTGATGTTTTACGGTGGTTTCTTCACTTTATTACACTGAGCATGTCATTACAATGGTGGGGCAACAAACGCAGCTCGATTCCGCTCTCGAATGAAGATTTTGCAACTTTAGAATTTTGGCCAAAATCTAGAATTTCGATGACGGGATTTGCAGTCACTTAGTCAGCTTCGTGTGTAGAATCCAACTGTTCATCATGTACGGGGTTCAGGTCAGTGATAGCCCGAGACCTTGTTCACACGATAATATTGTTTCACATCGATCGAGATCACGAGTGGCCTGATCTGGCTGCTTGAACGAGGCACGATGCTGCTGAATTTCTTACACTTTCTTCACCGATCAACAACTTCTCTCTAGATTTTCTTCGCGCTTGGGTATCGTCACGGGGCGTACCACGTATCCAATTGCTCGTCTCAACTAGACAAACTTCTTTACCAAGTTTGAGCAAGATCCGACTTGGGACGGGCGAAATAAGAGCGTCGATTGTCACTATTCGTGACTGCCCCTTCCAAGGCATAGCATGCGGCCCCTCCTGTTTCACTCTTTTGTCTATAACTTCTTCCTGGAGTGTCTGTTCGGGCTGAAATTTGACCCTTAAGGGTTTCAACTGTGCTGAATCCAATGGTGGTGGTCCCATAGCAATTTGAGACACCAAAAATGTAGCTTTAGTTATAGGGGCCGTTTCAAGGTGCTAGAGGCCGATTCTGCCATAACTGTTTCTCAGTCTGCACTGCCCTAGACATGTAAGAATGCGACGAAACCTGGCAAGGGACTTTTGGGAGACATTATGAAGATCTTGGCTAATTTTAGGGCTATTATAAGACTACTGGAAGCTCCACTATTTGCTAGGCTTTATTGACCAGAGGCCCCATGTTGATGAAAAATACCATCCAACATGCACTTGATGAAAAGTGGTTAGAAGAGGGCCGGGGGAGGAAGAAGAGGGCCTTTGACAAGTCAGTCAAAGTCCGCTCATTCGCCCGTGGGGATATGGTTCTAGTTGTTAAAAGGCTGATGTTTATGCATGGACGACATAAAGGAAAGTTTGAACCTAAGTGGGAAGGCCCTTTTATATGTAAGAAGATCTCACCAAATGGTGATTATATACTGGCACATCCTGATGGAGAGGAGCCGATGCCCCCTATCAATTGGCAATATCTAAAGAAGTATTATCCTTGATATATGTTTAAAACACTCAAAGTGCGAAAGAGTTAAGGATAAAAGAAAGAAACGACGATGAAAAAGAAAATGAGCAAGTCCATTCAATAAAGCTTAATTCTTTTATTAAAGAAATTACAAGTTATAATCCGAAACCCATTATTAGGGAAGTTACAGGGATATATTATGAAGCATTGCTCTTGCATATAAGGAAAAGAGAAAGAATGACCCCAGCGTTGCTTTTGCATCTGAGGAAAAGAGAACGGCTGACCCCAGCATTGCTCTTGCATCTGAGGAGAGGATGGTTACAGGCTAAAAAAATTTCTCTCGCATCAGAAGCGTTGCTCTTGTATCTGAGGAGGAGAGGACGGTTACAGGCCAAAAGTGGCTTTCACAATAAGAGAAGGTGGAAGTGCTTTGATTGAGAATATTAAACATGCAAAGCAGACTTCTTTGGTAAGGAACTGGCCTATGATGGAGAGCATACCCTATCTACAGTGAGGGCCCTTCCACAGAACAACATGGAGTTTACAATTATGCTGAAGGACTTGGCTTCCAACAGGCTTCATAAGCCAGGCCTCGCCATTAGTTACCACCCTTTGCCAACCCAAGTTGTAGCCGTGCATGATCATAGCAGAACACAATTAGTCGCCGGTCATGAAAGGATCACTGAGGGAGCAGCTACTTCCACACACAACTAATGTCGTGTGCGTCATGTTGATGACCATGCGTGACTACGGCACTGACTAGTGCTATACGAGACTAATGCTGACTGTGTTAAAAAAGACCAACGTTGGCTGTGTTTCCAGGGGCTGACCTCAGTCATATTTTCAAAAGACTAACGTTAGTTGTTGCTTCAAGGAGTAACGCCAGTTGTGTTTGACAAAGGGTTAACAACGGCCAAGGCTAACGCTAACAAAATTCTCTATCGCCACGTGTGCTTGCTGGTGACGCTTCGACTACCAGCGACAGTGACTATTCAGCTTCCTGAAGACCCTTCGTCTCCCCTACAACCTCTCGGCTTTCTACCAGGAAACCCCTCTCACTCTCCGAAAAACTCACTGGTAGACTTTCCCCTCCTCCTCTTGAAGGTGGAAAACCACTTGAAAACTCCTGAAAACCAGTGAAAGTTTACCAGCTGCTCCCTGCAATAATTTGGATCTTTTGCCCTTCTTTAGTACTCCCAGAACCACTGCCGGAATCTTTACAGACTTCGACCAACTCCCTGTTTTTCTCTCACTGCCTGCTCTTCAACTCCAATAGCAGTGACCCTCACGAAGCCCCCTACGCAACTCGATTGGTTCTTTCTGGATGATGTGCTTGCTAACAAACTCTTGACTGTAAGCTCCGTGTTCTTGCCTGAATTCCTGTCGGGAGTTCTCTTACTCTAACTATTAAAAGCCTTAGCCGTTTTTACCAAACGGCAATGGGCCGAACCGGGGCGAGCTCCGACCTGAGACCCAAACAGAGGCTTACTGCCGTTAGTGCAATGTTGAGTGTCAGACGACAATGAACCAAGGCAGGTCTAGGCCCAAGCCCTAGGCTCAAACTCAGTCCAATGCCGCTCGTAGCTAACGATGTGTGTGAAACCTCGCAGCTAACAACGCACGTGAAACCTCGCAGCTAATGACGTGTGTGAAAGCTTGTGATTAATGTCGCACATGAAACTCCCTGATGAACGACGGTTGTGACTAACGTTGCACATACAATGCTACGCGCCAGCGATTGCTCAATGCCGTTAATGCAACTGGTGCCAGTGCCACGCATGTCTAAATCTGGTCACCGTCGTGAGTGGTCTACCATCATCCCTAGTAGGAGTTATACCAGTGCCACAACCCAGCATCTCCAATGCAGTTAGGTGTATGCCAGAAAGGTCGTGCTTAGCTCTTCAACCCCCAGCGAGTCAGCCTTGCACCAAGCTATCTTATCCCTAGGGAGTCGGGTTACCTACCATAAGCTTATTCCCCATGGAGTTTCATCTTTCACCTTAAGAAGCCATACTTGTCCCCTAATCCCCAGTGAAGTTCGCTTTTGTGTGTCATTCCTCGTCGGGCCACCATCTCCATTCAAGCTCTCTGCTTGTGTATAGCTTTATCATTTTATCCCCAGGGAGTCATATTTCAATCCACAGACCTATCCCCCATGGAGCTTTACCTACATGGTGACCCACATAATGGTCCGTTCTGCATGACCTTAAACTGCAGAGCCACAGTCTAGATGCACACCCTACACTCCATGGTCCAAACTATATGACCTTAAACTATAGCAGAGGTTTAGTTGCATGACCTTAAACTACCTGGTCTTAGTCGCATGACCTTAAAATTGCATAGTCACGATGAAAGTTGTATGACCTTAAAACATAGTGCACATTCTGGCCGTATGACTTTAAAAGGCCTAGCAACACGGTCCAAACTATATGACCTTAAACTGTAGTAGAGGTCTAGTTGCACGACCTTAAACTGCCTGGTCCAAGCTGCATGACTCTAAATTATATAGCCACGGTCCAAGTTATATGACCTTAAACCATAGTGCACGTCCTGGCCGCATGACATTGAACTTCTTTGCACATGTCCCGGAGGCATGACCTTAAACACGCCCCCACATACGTGCACACCCCATGTGCGCACACTTTCTTCATAACTCCCTATAAAATCCATCTTCCTTCATTACCATTCATCATTCCTCAGTAAGTCTCACCTATGCTCACAAAATGGTGAGTCATCCCGCTATCCACACTGATCGTAAGCTAGTGGGCAACCACTTTTCACCCACCATCCATACATAATCCATCATTCATAGGTAGCCTTGTGCCATCTCCCCAAAGTGAGTCAAACCACCACCATACTCACTCCATGGCCTCAACAGACCGTCACCCATTTCCATTATGGTCGAGCTGTATGACTTTAAACTATAGTGCATGTCCTAACCGCATGATGTTAAAAGGCTTCATATTGGTCCCGAAGGAATGACCTTAAACACGAGCATGGTCATGAAACCATGAGTAAGAGAGTTCTGTGAATAAAAACTCAGGCACGGTGAAAACCCGAAAGGGCACCGTGAGTAAAACTGAAAGATAAGGGTGGACATGACCAAAAGGTCACGGGTAAAAAGAACCCTAAATAAAAGGAAGTTGGTGAAAACTATCACTACGGTGACCCTTCCCAAGTCAAAGTGAAAAAACGTAAAGGGCGCTTGGACCAATATACAAGTTGATGCAACATTCGCCTCTATAGGCTGCTTCAGCCATCATTCAAAACAAAAAATCCCCTGGTCTCCGAATGTCTTGATACCAGGACTTAAAAAGATGAGCATCAAGGAATGATTTTGACAGCCTGAGTCCATTTGTAAAAACGACTCGAAGCATAGAAGACTCCTCAAGAAGGTAAGACAAGTCTCATGAAGAAGAGCATCATTCCCATGAGGTCACTACATGCACTCCAAGATGCTGAAGACGTCCTAAGAATGCTAAGTCAATCAGACGTTGGGCCTGTTATGCAGCAACAGAATTGAGCCCTCAGGGGACGCCTCAAACAAAGAAGAGAGGTATCCTGATTGTTGAAATTACTAGCAGTAGGTAGGGCCTATACCCAAAGTTGGTCACCTCCTTAAACTGAGATACCCTGCCCACCAAGGACATTCTGGTGCGCAATGCAGATGGATGCCAACCAAAGGCCCTTTAGCAGATCATCCAGATCAAACAACAAAAATAAGAAAGTTATTATGACAAACCAAAGACGCCTCCAAAGGCAAGAAATTGACAAAGCCAGGGTGAAACCTGCCAGAGATTTCAGGGTGATGCCCCGTCATGGGGCCACCTTTTGAGACAGGCCAACAAAAAGCTTCCGACTAGACCCGATAGGATGGGACCCACAGAGGTACCCTGCTTGTCAAAAGCAAACCTTGTGTAGTAGCAAACAACACCGAGCAAAGGCTCTTTGATTGTTAATCCAAAACAAAGAAACCCAGACCAAATGGAAAAAGAGTGCCCTAAAGCATGGCACTTGGCCGCTAAATAGGCCTGATTCTGACCAATGAGGTCCGTACAAAATACTCAGCTATCAGAATCACAAATAGTCCCTTGAAGGTGAGGACTTCGACATGATCCCTAAAAAAAGTCTCTTCTCCCCTAAGTTTCCATAGATGGACCTGTACATTGTATCCACACGTCTGAGCATCCAAGTTAGAGCATTGTGTGGATCTCCACGGCATTCACGTGGTCCTGTGGCTAGGAAGAAGAAAGTAATAAAGCCGAAGGAAATTTTCTGAATGTTCTCCTTCTCGCTTCTCTTTAACCACAACATTTGGAGATGCAAGCTGTTTGAAGACATTTTTCAGCACCTTGGGTCCCCGATGCGGAATAAAAAGAGAAGCCGGTCAATAAAGCCTGAATTACAGTGGAATTCTCAACAGTCTTAGAATTACCCCAGAACAAGTGGAAATGTTCATAAGGACTTCAAAAGCCCACCTGCCAAGTTTTGTCGCAATCCGACATGTCTAAGGCAGTTAGTTGTAAACAAAGAAACAATTTCGAAAAAATCAGTATCAAGCGCCCTGAAACCGACCCTGTTACTAGAAATCTATTTTTAGCACATCAAATTATTGTGGGATCACTGCCATTAGATCCGGCATGGTTGAAAACCCCTATGAGTCAAGTTTCAACTTAATCGGGCATACTAGAACAAAGTTATGGGTAAAAGATCGAAAAGGGGTAGGCCGCACTATCACGACCCTGCCCCCGACCGCCTTACCCCTGATGGCGGAGGGTGACCAGGCATGGGTTCGTGATCCCAATGTAGCATTTGTTATTCGGATAGAAGTAGATTCAATGCCTTATTCTCGATCATTATGTAAACCAAGGAAAGTTGATGCTCACAATCCTAAAAATTTAAAACTGAGCAAATCCGTTCATTAGAAAAGATGTTTCATTACATTATAACCCAAAAGTAGTACAATAGAGTTCAGGGCTTAGAGTTACATAGTCAAAAGGAAATAGTACAAATAGGGCTGAGAGCCCAACTACCTACCTGTGTTTGAACGCATTTTTCAACACCTTAGTCCCCGATGTGGAATAAAGGGGAAGCAGGTCGATAAAGCCTACAAAACAGTGGAAATTTTAATAGTCTCATAATTTCCCCAGAATTACTCAAGATCTTCATTAGTACTCCAAAAGGCCATCTACCATGTTTCATCACGATCAGACATATCTAAGGCAATAAACACAGAAATAATTTTGGAAAAATTATCCTCTAGCACCCTAAAATGGACCCCATAACTAAAACTATCATTTTTGTGTGTCAAACAACAATGAGACCACCAATATTTGTTCTGTTATGATCGAAAACCCCTATGGGACACGTTTCAGCTTAATTGGGTACTCCAGGATAAAGTTATAGGTAAAATACCAAAAGAGGGTAGGCGGCACATTATTCCCGTGTGGCGACCTTGCACCAAAACACCATTAAAGGTCACTATTTTCACAGTCACGAGCAGTCACTTTTGGGGCCTATATCTCACTCATTCAATGTCTGATTGCGCTCAAATTTGGTGAGCAAGTTCGATAGGTGGTACGCCCCGTGACAATGCCCGAGCAGGGAGAAAAACTAGAAAGAAGTTGTTGACTCATGAAGCAAGTGTCGAAAAAAATCAGCACTAGCACGCTCCACTCTGGGTGCCAAATCACGATGCTCGCATACCGATCAGCACGAAACTAATTGTATTATGTGCGTGAGGTCTGTAGCTATCTCTGGTCCAATCCTCGTGTACGATGAACGGTTGGATTTCACACACATAGAGGTGTCGAAGCTATTGTAAATTCTGGCCGTTGGATTTCAAGATTCCGACCAAAAAATCAAGACGACGAAATCTTCTTTTGGATATGAAATCAAGCTGCGTTTGTTGCAACGTGACCGTGACGACATGCTTAGTGTGATTCAGCAAAGAAATGGAGGAAAAACATTAAGTAACGAGCACACAATCGATCCAATGTTTTTAAGATTCAAGCAAATTTCAAGTTTCATGATCATGACTTAAAAACATGATTCATGACTCGAAGTTAGTATCAAATCGATCACCATGCCGAGCCCCATAAGAAAGCAATCATCTTTCGATCAAATGGGAATCAGAAAACCCCGGATCGACAATGGAAGATCACACAAGTTCTCGGGCAGCAGCATGGACTGTTCTGGAATTTCACACATTGTTAGGCAGAGGCAAAACAATCATTTTGCACCCATTTTTATAATTTATTTTAATTCAATTAAATCTTAATTATCTTCAATTCTAGGTAGTTTTTGGGTGTCCACCCATGTTTGGGCCCAATTCTATATAAACATGTGAAGCCAAATTGTAAAAAAAGAAAGAACAAGGACCTTTGGTTCATTTCACACAACTATCAATAAAGTTTCAATTTCTTCTTGAATTCGTGGGTGCATCTTAGAGAGAGAAAGAGAGGAGAGATAAGAAATTAGTACCCCTCGATAAGGTAACTTTCTCTCTCCTCCCCTCTTTCTCTCTTCTAATCTCTATCTCTCTTTCTCTCGCTCTATCTCTCTTTCTCTCGCCTCTTCTCATCTCTATCTCTCTTTCTCTCTCTTCTTCTCGTCTCTATCTCTTGTTCTCTCTCTTCTTCTCATCTTTATCTCTCTTTCTCTCCCTTCTTCTCATCCCTATCTTGTTTATATTCTTCTTCTTAAAACATAGCTGGCAATGCCGAGTGCTGAATTTGTCTTTCTCTCTCTTCTCTTTAAAAAAAAAAAAACACAGCTGATAATGCTTAGAGCTAACTATGGCCTTCTTGCCCCCCCTATTCTTCTAACACAACCAGCAATACCAAGCACCGACTGTGTCCTCTCTCTCATCTTCTAACACAGCCGGTGATACCTAGCATCGAATGTGCCCCTTGTCTCTATTTCTTCTAACACAATCGATGATACCAAGCATTGACTGTGTCCTCTCTCTCTTCTTCTTCTAACACAGCCGGTGATCCCTAGCGCCGACTGTGTCCTCTCTCTCTTCTTCTTCTAACACAGCCGGCGATGCCTAGCGCCGACTATGTCTTCTTTCTCTTCTTCTTCCAACACAGCCAGCGATGCCTAGCGCCGACTGTGCCCTTCTCCCTCCTCTCTCCTTCCTTCTCTTCTCTCACACTCTTCTCCTTCTTTATTTCCCTTCCTCTCTTTCTTTCTCTTCTTCTCTTATTCTCTTACTTCTTATCCTGTCTTTATGATTTCCATGTCATCTGTTATCCTTTCGTTTGACTAAGAGGGGCTGAGATTAGCCTCTTATGGTTGCCTTGTCATCTAGTCATTATGTTGTTGTGCCAGAATTTCTGTGCCCGGTTCATTGCCATGATGGACTAACCATCGCGTCTAGCTAGTCAGTATATGTATTGGCATCTAGTAGTAACTCTGTTGAGTCGGTCTGACTTACCGAACCCATTTTACTACCACGTCATACCAATTACCTATCAGCCTGGTCATTGTGCTGATCTCCCCGCCTAGTCAAATTCCTTTCTTGCCCACCTTTTTTCTCTCATTATTCTTTGAATGTGTACGCCTGCATGTATCCATCAAGAAGGCAAGGTGAGGTTTGCTGACCCACCTATCTTATAACATTTGCCATATGTGTGTGATTGTAGAAAACAGGAGAACACAAGCCAAGGGAGGCATTTTCGAACCAGTTTTACTACTGGGGGGCTTTCTTTGTGATTTAAGAGGGCGCCCACACGAGCCAGCCCTAGTAATTCTTGAACCTACCTTAAATTCCTCTCTAATCAGTTGGTAATACCAGCCCTTGTTCTCGAACAAGGTTCTCGAGAGAGTGATCTCAAAACATCTCGAGGCTCCTTTGAAACCCGAGACGTGTGCCGCCTGATCATCCAGATCCGGAGGACGAGATCAATGCACCTAACCAGCTTGGCGACTCCACTGGGGACTTATTACCCCTTAGTCGGATCGTACTTGTTTGTCTAGTATCTCTTTTTCTTTTCTTGTTTTCACACATCACTTATGGCTTGCGGGTTCTGTAACCTACTCATCCAGATCGGGGATTTTCTCATCCCCGCATTCGGCAGTGTCCCTAGGGAACAAGTTCCGCCAACTTCGTTCCCAACCATCCTTTTAAGTAAGGACCCCTTTTCTAACTCCTAGGTCTTAACCTGGATCGGTGTGAGGAGGGACTTGAAGGTCCATCACTCCCCATCGCCTCACTCTGGTGGAACCTCCACCAAGGCACCCTGCATTGGCAACACGTTTGTATCCACACATAGCATGCACCCACCCACCGACAAATCACTTGTCGATCGTACTGTCGATGTACACTAGAAGGCTGCCCAATCCCTTATATAGAAGGTAATAATTTTTTCGATTGCTTCTGTGGGTCGCCTCAAGGCTGCCCCCTACATTCCTGCATCACCACAAGTCTCTATCCCTAGAGGCTCGACACATAGAGATAAAGGCTCTGTGGCCTCCACCTCTCACACACACCATAAGGCTCGTGGGTCACCCATCCGAGCCAGACCTCAGGACAACTCTTATGTTACCTCGAGTCCTTGTCTAGAATCAAACATCCCAAGGCCAGGTCCTACACACGCTGCTCATATGCATCCCACCACTCGGGGCAACGCCGTCATTGCGTCAACTTGAGTACATAAGAGACAACCTCCTCGTCCTCCTACTCAGCATACACATGCGCAACCTGTAAGGGGTAAGTCTCCACCTGTTCTCTTATAGACACCAGCTCGCAGTTCTCGGCCTCCTAAGGCCAAGCCACTTGATTGAGCTTGGGCTAACCCCCAAGTCCCCCAAGATCCTTCTTTAAGGGGCGCACAAGTGTCGTCATCATAGATATCGACTCAAGCCTCCTCATGAGTCAACCTTGCTCTTACTTCTTCGAGTAAGCATCTTCAGCCTTGGTATTCAAAAACCTTCCCCAAGAACACCATCTTGAACCAACCCCGTCATTTTTGTCGTGTCTCTAGAGCCCACAAGAGAGCTCGGGGCAATGACCTGATGGAAGATCGAGTTCTTCATCGTCCTCAGCCCAAGATGACCTCAGTCCCTGATCCTCATCCTTTGTCGCACCTGATGGAGACAACTCTCTCTTGTGCAAGAAGAGCTGACCAGCCGTAGTCCCGATCACAGTTTTGGCCTGAGGTCCATCAAATCCTCAAATCTAAGCATGATAAACATCTGCAACTTCTGACCAAGGAAGTGACTAAGGCGGTCGGGGCAACCAGCTTTGATAACCCTCTCCACCTGAATCCCTATTATCCACTTCAGATGACAAAGCCTGAAGAAGAAGGCCATGAGCCTTGCACTAGGATTAGTGTCGTAGAAGATGGCCCAGCCACTCAGCAGCCACCGTCCTAACACCCTTGAAATTCAATCCTTACATGATCGACATACAAGAGTCGAGTCTAGTAGGCGCATGCTTGTCCCCCTACTGACCGTTCTATTACGCACGACTCGCCTAGTTCATAAGCCCTCAGCTGCAACTGATGCTAACCTCCATAGAGAAACAGTCAGCGTAATGGTTATAAACGAGCCCGGCAGCGCGCAGGAAGAGTGCATGAACAAATTTTAAGATATGGTGCGCGCAATGATGGAAAAGATTGATTGTATAGATGCCTCATGCCAATCAGCTAACCATGAGGTCAGTTCCCATCACTCAGATGGTGCACCTCCAAGGCAGCCCCCTCCCTCTGCCTCACAAGAAAATTTTGTCCCTCACCCAGTCTCTCAGGCAGACATTGAAGCTATGGTGACCCATAGCCTAAAGAACAGACAAATCTTAGGGATACAAGGTGCAACGCCTTATCAAATTGCAGTACCCTTCATACATCAACTAGGTCACGTTTCCCTCAGATTACAAGAAACGAAAGTTTCCTCTATTCAATAGAACCACGTCCCCAAACTAGCATATTGTCCACTTCCAAGCAGCATGTCGAGAAACAACGGCTGATGGGAGACTCCTTCTCCATCAGTTTATTGAAACCCTTGATGGCCCAGCCTTTCAGTGGTATGCTCGACTTCCCCCAAGCTCAGTACGTACGTGGGAAGAGATGGAGAAATTTTCTATCAGTGCATTTATGAGGTCGAGAAAGAGGTCTAAACTATTGAGCTTCGCACCCTGACTCAAGACTTGATGAGCAGGTGGACCAGTTCTTATCAAGATGGAGAAATTTAGTCTCTCGCCATCCCAATCCTATTCTTGAGAAGGAAGCAATCCAAACTTGTGTGAGCAACATGTGACCTGAAATTGCTCTACACATCGAGACCTCTAATCCTACTTCCATGTTAGAGCTGATCTTTAAATTAGTCCGCATAGAAAGTCTATCACACCACCACGACGGGTCACGACAACAACTTGCAAGCTCTGAGAACAACCGAGGCAATGGTATCTCTCTGAACAACGCACGTGCCAGCCAATAGAAATTTGTCACACCATCATGGTGGGACACGACAACCATCTACAAGTTCAGCCAACAACCGGGGTAATGGTAGCTCTCGAAATAACACACTGGACAACCAACAAAAGGGGGTAATCTGTGCAGCCGTCATGGTCACTGATTCAATGAAGGCTCCCTCCCAAATGTTGTACCTCTCTAAAGGGGTAACTGCGACAACAGTACAACCCCAGGCTGGCAAGCAACAACTATCATACAATCGAGTAACTCCACCTGTCAACCTTGATTTCACTAGACATAAGAACAAGGTCCATCCCTTCAAGAAGGAATGGGTCCCGCTATGTTTGGATTACTATTGGAACATAATAGGATCCAGCTTCCAAAAACCAAGTTCCCTAAGCAGTCTGGCCTTAACACTCAAGTGAATTATTGTGCCTACCATCGGAGGATCAATCATTCCACAGATGACTGCTACACGCTAAAGGATATCATTGAGGCACTCATTCTAAAAGGTCAGATTAAGCTTGAAGATTTGAAGAAGGCCTTCGAGGCAGCTAAGGCCTCCTATGCCGTAACTATTCAAGAGGAAGACAAAATGCCTAATATCCTCCACACTTTCTTCATTCTAATGCTTCAGGAAGGCATAATCACACTGAAGTAGGCAAGGCAACCCCGTCGCCTTGCTAAGGAGACTGAAGATCATTGATGCCCATTCCATCAAATAAGAGGTCATTATTTGCCAGAATGCACAACTTTCCTTGATATATTCGTGGAGAAGATGTGGGAGTGTCAAAAATTTTACAATCTTCCCATAACTGATCCCCAAATAACTTCTCCATCGGGGCAAGAGGATCTCAAAAACCATGACCTTCCTATCAGTGACTCAGACTCTGCAGAACCCTCAGATTCCCAGCCATGGATAACCAACCTACCACGTCTGAAGCTAACCCAAGTCCTTAAGACGAGAAGCGATTCGCCAAGCTGGAGCAGTTTGCCACCCCAACGAGATGAATTAAACATCATGTTAAAAAATCAGAAAGAGACGGGAACCAAGGGCTGCTCACTGAAGAAACAAGACTGTTCAACCCATAGTCGAGCAAGAATTTCTCAAGCCCCTTCCCCCATTGCCAACCTTGCTGGACTTCATCCCTAACGCAATCCTTTTTGCTTCTTCATCTTGTTAAGAGAATACTTTTGTCTCACCTCCCACTCAACACACATCCAATGAGGGTGACAACGTTAAAAGCACTCCCCAAAGGTCTAAGAAAGGGAAAGACTTAAAAGATCCTCTGCACCCATCTAACTCTGACAATGACGTAAAACGCTACTCAGATCGGTCTGATGAGGGGAACGACCTTAAAAGTCCCCCACCTTCTAACCCTACTCCTCCTTCTTCTCCTGCATCTTATTCTTCCTTGTCTATATCTCCTGCAAGTACAACCTTGATATGTCCGAACTTCGATGCTCTCGATAGAGAACTTGAGGGATCAAACATAACTAAGACGTAACAGAAGCAATTGAGAAAGACCCTGGCACATGCAAAAGGATTCTTAACAATTTCTGATACCTTGGCAGCTAAAGCCAAGGCAAAATCACCTTCTTTAAAGAAGCACAAGAAGTCGAAGCCAAAGAAACCCCAGTGGCCCCCTGATCTTAACTTCTAGCAGAGATTGAGAGAGGCGAGAGGGAAAAGCTTCTATTCTCAGGGAGCTTGCCACATCGTGCAAATTTTAGGAGCAATACCCAGCATGAGGTAGATAAATCTCAGATCAGGGACGACGCTGCAGCCTTCACTGCAGAAGTTGGGCACCTTGAACTTCCCCAATCTGCCACTGCCCCTTAATCCAAAGGCTAGCCTGCCTATCCTACGGCTCCCTGGGCTTCTTCCTAATCCCAATACCTCATGCACTTAGCCCCTTTTATCTCATGCACTCAACCCCTTTCAAAACTTCAAACTTCCGTCACTCGAACCAAGCCAGCCATGCAATCAAGTCAGCCAGCTGGCCAAAATAAACCTGCTTTACCCAAACCTGGTCCTCAACTTAATATACCTACCAAATCAATGGCAGGACCAGGAGCACAATGCCTTGATCAAGAAAAGGTGAAATATGATGTGATAGGACATCTATGGAAGCTTCTAGCCCTTCTCATTGACTATGAAGCCCTCATGCTCTCAAAGGATTACCGGATGGCTTTGATTCAAGCTCTTTCTAATCCAGAAGTGTATGAGACCGAAGTAGAACTTATCAAGGTAGACCCGATAATTCTGCTAGGATGTATGCCAATCACCTTTTCAGAAGATGATATGCAACTAGGCGAAAAGTTTCATAATTTGAATTACATGCATGCCCCATTAACCAAATTATGTTACATGGAGGGTCAACAGTCAACCTAATTCCAAGGAGGATCCTTACTCGATTACGATTGGGGTCCAAAGATCTTACCCCGACCCACGTCACAGTTCAAGGGTTCAACCAATATGGGAGAAGCGGCCTGGCATTGTACGCTTTCGTTTTAAGATAGGTGAGCTGAACAGTTACACCCAGTTTCATGTAATAGACACCGACACTTCTTACAATATCCTCCTTTGTTGGCCACGGCTCCATGACCAGGGGTGGTTCCATCAACGTTACATCACTGCTTCAAATATAGTCGAGATGGGACACTGCATACCGTCTATGCTGACAAAAGACCGTTCCCTATGGTCAAAATTCATTATGCCGACACTAAATATTACTTCACAGATCTAGCATCACCTCAAAAGCTGAGTGATGAAGGTCACGAGTCTACAAGCAAGACTGTGTCCTTGTCTCATGAAGATGTTGAGGATGATGGAAGGGCGTTAGTGAACATGTTCAAGGAAGAAGAAAGGCAGGGAAGAATTTTACCCCTAACTACTCTTCATTCCAACATCCCAACCATCCACCCTCAAGAAACTCCCTCTTCATTTGAAAAATAGTCTTCACCTTTTGCCCCCATTTCTAAGTCACCTTGGCCAAAAAATGTGTCAAAAGTCATTTCTCAGATCGAGCAATAACTTCTTCACTGATCGGCTACTTCTCTCTAGATTTTCTCCCTAGTCAGATGTCGTCTCAGGGCGTGCCACATGTCAAATCATTCGTCTTGATGAGACCAATATGCTCACCAAATTTGGGAGTGATTCGATTTGGAATGAGTGAGCTACAGGCCTCAAAAGTGACTTCCCGTGACTGTAAAAACAGCCACCTTTAATGTAGTGAGGCCATACGGGAATAGTGTGCGACCTCTACTGTTTCAATGTTTTGCTCATATCTTTGCTTTGGAGTGTCTGATCAAACCGAAACTTGGCCCAGAGGGATTCTACTGTGCCGAATCTAATGGCAGTGGTCCCACAGGGATTTGAGACATCGAAAATGTAGCTCGAGTTGTAGGGTCCGTTTCAATGTGCAAGAGGCCAATTTTTCGAAAATTGTTTCCTTATGTTCATTGCCATAGACATGTCTGATCGTGATGAAACTTGACAGGTGGTCTTTTGAAGTGTTAATGACAATCTTGAGCAATTCTGGGGCCATTCTTAGACTGTCGAGAATTTCCTCTGTTTTGTAGGCTTTATTGACATGCTTCCTACCAGGGACCAAGGTGATGAAAGTACAGTCAAATAGCTTACCCTATTGAATGTTGTGCTTCAAGAGAAGCGAGAAGGACAATCATTCAGAAAGTTTCCTTTGGCTTTGAGTTTTTTCCTTCTTAGCCACGGGACCACGTGAACGTCGAGGAGATTCATGTAATGGTGTAACTAGGCTGTTCAGACGTAGGGATGCATTGTTCGTGGGTCCATCTGTGGTGACTTTAAGGGGAGAAGAGATTTTTTTGGCAGAATTTGTTTGTTGTTCTATCAGGTTTGCTTTTGACTATCAGAGTACCACTTTTGGTCTCGCCTATCTAGTCCAGTCAGGGGGCCAATTCTATTAGTCGATCCTGAAGGTCTGGTCGTGTTGGCTAGGCGAGTTGAATTTTCTGGCAGGTTTCGCCTTGTCTTTATCAGTTTCTGCCTTGGAGGGATGATGACTGGGCTACTTTGTCACCTAGCCTCATGGAGTGAGGGGTCTATAGAAGTAGGAGAGGGCATGCATACTCCATTCATGGGGAGGAGGTTTATAAGAGAATGAGAAGGCATGCATACTCCATGCATGGAGAGGAGGTATATAAGATAAGGAGAAGACATGCAAATTTCATGCATGGGGAGGAGGTCTATAAGATAAGGAGAGGGCATGCACACTCCGTGCATGGGGAGGAGGTCTATAAGAGAAGGAGACGGCATGCACTCTTCGTGCGTGGGGAGGAGGTCTATAAGAGAAGGAGAAGGCATGCACACTCCATGCATGGGGCGGAGGTCTATAAGAGAAGGTGAAGGCATGCACACTTCGTGCATGGGTAGGAGGTCTATAAGAGAAGGAGAACGCATTCACATTTCATTCATGGAGAGGAGGTATATAAGAGAAGGAGAAGGCATGCACACTCCGTGCATGGGGAGGAGGTCTATAAGACAAGGAGAAGGCATGCACACTTCATGCATGACGGGGAGGTCTATAAGAGAAGGAGAACGCATGCACACTCCGTGCATGGGAAGGAGGTATTATAAGAGAAAGAGAAGGCATGCACACTCTGGGCATGGGGAGGAGGTCGATAAGAGATGCAGAAGGCATCCACACTCCATGCATGGGGAGGAGGTCCTTGAAGAAGGGATAATGACTTGGCTACGTTGTCACCCAGCCTTGAAGAAGGATGTTGATTAGGCTACTTGTTCACCCAGGACTGAAGAAGGATGTCGGCTAGGTGACTTATTCACCCAAGACTGAAGAAGGATGTTGGTTTGGCTACCTATTCACCCAGAACTGAAGCGGGATGTCGACTGGGCTACCTGTTCACGCAGGAACGAAGAAGGATGTCGACTGGGCTACCCATTTACCCAGAACTGAAGAAGGAATGTCCAGGGATAATTTTAACGTCTACACCCTGTTGGACATCTTGACGATGAAGTGAGTACTGGGTGAAGTCACCTGTGGAAGCGAATGTTGCATCAACCTGTTTATTGGTCCAAGCGTCCTTCGTGGATTTTCGTTTGAACTAGGAAAGTGGCGTCGTAGAGACGGTTTTAACCAACTTCCTTTTTTTGTTTTTAGTGCTCTTTTACCCATGACCTTACGGTCATGTCCACCCTTTTTGTCTATTTTTACTAAGGTTTTCCTCGTGCCCGGTTTTTATTCGTGGAACTCTTTTACTCATGGTTTCATGACCATGCCCGTCCATCATTTTCACTCATAGAGTTCCCTTGTTCAGGTATACACCATGCCCTTTTTTTCTTTTTGTGTTTTTGTTTTTTTTTTTTGGTGAGGGCATGTTTAAGGTCATGTCTCCGGGACCCGTGCGAATTAGTTTAAAGCCATGGGGCCTGGATGTGCGCTGTAGTTTAAGGTCATACAGATGGATCTTAATGGTGGTGGATGGCAGTCTATGAAGGCCATGGAGTGAGTATGGTGGTGGTTTGGCTCACTTGAGGAGATGGCTCGAGGCTATCCATGAGAGATGGGTGATGTATGAAAGGTGAGTGGACGATGGTGACCCACTAACTTACAACGAGTATGGATGATGGGAAGGTTCGCCATTTTGTGAGCATGAGTGAGACTCACTGGGGAATGATGTAGGGTGATGAACTCATGGGAAGGTAATGCAGGTGATGCGCACACATTAACAGGTAGATTAGGAAAGGCGTGTGTGAAAGTGCACATAAAGGCATGCGCGCGTATGTGGGGGAAAGTTTATGGTCATACCTCCTTGACCTGGGTTAAGCAGTTTATCGTCATGTGGCCAGGTCGTGTACTATGGTTTAAGGTCATATTGTTGGACCGTGGTTATGCACTTTTAAAGTCATATATCTAGTACCATGCAGTTTAAGGTCGTGCAACTTGACCTCTGCTGCAGTTTAAAGTCATATAGTTTAGACCATGGTATTGTACAGTTTTAACATCATGCGACCGAGATGTAGAATATGGTTTAAGGTAATATAGTTTGGACCACACAGTTTAGGGTCGTGCAACTAGACCTTCGCTACAATTTAAGGTCATATAGTTCGGACTATGGTTATGCAGTTTAGGGTTGCACAACTAGGACCATAGTTATGCAGTTTAAAGTCATACAACTTAAGACCATGCAGTTTATGGTTGTGAGACTAAACCTTCGCTATAGTTTAAGGTCATGTGGTTTGGACCGTGGAGTTTAGGGTCGTGCGTCTAGACTAGGGCAGTGCATTTTAGCGTCATGCAGCACGGACCGTAGTTATGCAATTTAAAGTCAAACAACTAGGACCATGCAGTTTAAGGTCATATAGTTTGGATCGTGGAGTTTAGGGTCGTGCATCTAGACCTCTGCTACAGTTTAAGGTCGTATAGTTTGGACCGTTGAGTTGAGCATCGTGCATCTAGACCAGGGCTACAGTATAAGGTCCTATAGTTTGGACCGTGGAGTTTAAAGTCATGCATCTAAACCAAGGCTGTACAGTTTAGGGTCATGCAGCACGGGCCGTTGCGTGGATCGCCATGTAGGTGGAGCTCCATGGGGAATATGCCTATGGACGGTAATTTGACTCCCTGGGGATAACATGCCTAAGACCATTCACAAGCTGTGGGCTAGGTGGAAATGGTGACCTGATGAAGGATGACCAACAGAAGTAGACCTTGCTGTGATTTTTAAGGGGGTAAGGTACTCTTTGGGATGAAAGATGAGACTTTATGACCAGTAACCTGACTCCCTGGGGATAAGGTAGCTTAGTGTGAAGTTGACCCACAAGGTATTGGGGAGGTGAGAATGACCCTAACTTTATTGAGGATGATTCCCCGCAGTATGGGTTTGACTCCTGGTGGGGGATGAGGGACAACTCATGAATCCATTGGGGAGGTCACAGGTTAGGTGGAACGGCCTGGGTGAAAGTCCACTAGGGATAGTGGTAGGGCATACACTGCTTGAAATACGGCCGGCACCATGTGTAGCGTTGATGGTTTGTTACGAATTTTCAATCGGCACTGAGTTCTCACAACACAACCGGTGCAGAGTTCTAACACAATCGACTCTGAGTTCTAACACAATCGACGCTAAGTTCTAACACAACCGACGCTGAGTTCTAACACAACCGACGCTGGGTTCTAACGCAACCGGTGTTGTTCAGCTGGCGTTGTTAATGACCTGTGATATTATCTGAAGTCAACTGGCGCCGAGTTAACCGGCGCTAGGGTCGTTTCGAAGACACACCCAACACTAAGTCAACCGGCGCTAAGCTTGTATTTGAAAACACACCCGGCGTTAAGTCAATTGATGCTGGGGATGGATTTGGAAACACGCCCGACGCTAAGTCAACTGGTGCTGGGGATGGATTTGGAGACACGCCCGACGCTAAGTCAACCGGCGCTGGGGATGGATTTGAAAACACGCTCGATTCTAAGTCAACTAGCACTAGGTTTTTTTTGGAAATCCACTTGATGCTGCGTCAATCGGCGCCGAGGATGGATTGATGAGAGTTACCTCGTGCTTCATGTAAAGCCCGACTCGGCTTGTTGTCGCTTGGCTTCCCTTGAACACAACAGGATGTCCCAATTTGTGAGGGGCATTCGAGGGCAGTGTAGTTTATATAAGGGGGTAAAATCCCTTTTTCCCATATTTTCACCAAAGGTAAAAAAACTTAAGCACAAGTTTTCTTTAATTGTGAGTAGAAAGCGCTCATTTGTAGTTTTCGACGAGAAGTGGGACTTCAGCAACAGTCTCTGCGAGGAAGGTTCTTCGGCAGGCAGCAGGCTTCCGGTCAAGGGTCATGCGGAGAAGACCTTTGTTGAACAACCTTCGCCAAGGATTCGGTGAGCTTGCGGAGAAAGTAGCAGGGAAAGGATAGCTTTACGGGAAGCATAGGAGGCTCCGGCTATCATTTTTCTTTTGGGAAGAGGCAAGAAACACATCAGTGAGTATTTCTACACGTCTTGAGGACTTTTCAAGGTTTCTAAGGGGTTTCCCGATGGTTGTGGAAGTTTTTCAGCACTATCATGGTGTAGCAGAGGTTTCCGAGGACTCAAGGGAAGTCTGCAAAACCCTTCTGGTGTGATTCTGGTGAAGTCCATACTAAAAAGATAGGAGGGAAGGTTTTCTAATGAGTTTCTGACTTTGTGGGGCAATTCCAGCAGAAGACGAATGGCCACATGATGTGGGTTGTACGGTTGCAAGAGTCAAACCAACATGGGGAAGGCGTACGGTTGCTGGAGGTGAACGTTACGAGGAAGGTGTACGGTTGCTGGAGGTGAGCCATCATCCTTGGAAATCCTGTGACCATTTAAGGAGGTGCAAAAATGAGGAGTCTCGGAAGGTGAACAGTCGCGACAGGGCTGGCACTAACAGAAGTCCAACTGGTATTAAGGTAACTGGCGCTGATGATTTGTAGTGCTGATACAACCGGCACCGACCCTCAAGCAAAACAGTCGGCTCTAGGGGTTGGGCATGCAACCGGTGCTGGCCTCTAGAGGACCCAGCCGGAGCTGGCTCCAATCGACGCTGATCAGCATGTGTGGCATATCACGATGCAAAGACTTATGCTAGCAGGTGTCGGCAAGTCACATGCGGGCTTCACGACATTCGGTGATGAGCTACGTACGATGATGTCCATGGGCCAGCAAAAATTTGCGAAGGATGGAGCATGGCTTGTGGCACCTATTGGAAGCCAAATCCTCCAGAATAACAGTGAGGTCCATGTTGTTTTGTGGAAGGGCATCCACTGTGAACAGTGCATGCTTTCCATCATAGGCTAGCTCCTTACCCGGGCAGCCCCTTTTGTATGTTTTATATACACGTCAAATGGTTCCTACGTCTCACGTTCGACATACACGTCAGATGAGGTACCTGGCTTGTATGTTTGACATACACGTCAGATGGACTGAGGCTATCTTCTTGGAGTGGCTCTGCTTTGTCTTCTGGCCTATAACCATCTTCTTACTTGTCAGATGAATTAAAGCTAACTCTCCAAGTGGTTTCCCTTCTTCTTCATGAGGAGGTCCTTCCTTTTGTGGGTTTGCTTCGTCCTCATAAGACATACACTTGTTTTAGCCTGTAACCTTCCTCTTACTCTCAAATGCAAGAGCAAAAGCACAAGTTTTGGTTTAAAACCGTCCTCTTATCCTCAGACACAAGAGACTTGTAACCTCCGTAGTAATGGGTTCTTGTAACTTGTAACTAATTTTTACTGCAATATAAAAGAAAAAAGTTAGAACTGTTTTTGGCCTATGTTGCTTGTTTTCACATTGAGTCCCTTTCTGTTGAATACGCATCACGGATAGTACTTCTTTAGGTATCGCCCATTGATAGGGGGCATCGCCTCTTCTTCACTAGGATGTGCTACTATGTAGGCCCCGTTGGGCGAGACCTTTTTTACTATAAGGGACCTTCCCACTTAGGCTCAAACTTCCCTTTACATAAAACATTCATAACAATGGGCCTCTTAACGGCTAAGACTAAATCACCACGGGTGAATGAGCAGATCTTGACAGACTTGTCAAAAGCCCTCTTCATTCTCCCTTTGTTGAGTTCAAGGTTCTGCTGAGCCTCTAACCTCTTTCGATCGAAGGCATCTAGTTCTTGATACCGGAGGTTGACTCTCTCATCTTCGGTTATTCCCTGGTGAATAGCTACTCGCAATGAAGGGACTTGTATTTCGAGAGGTAAAACTGCTTCACCCCCATAAACTAGAGAATAAGGAGTGGAATCAGTAGCATTTCGTATAGTAGTACGATAAGCCCACAGTGCTTCGGGAAACGTCTCATGCATAAAGTCTTATTGAAAGCCTGAGCTAATCCATTTGCTCGAGGGTGGTACATAGTCAAGTACCTCCATTCGAAACCGAACTGGTTAACTTGGCGATCAATGTGATGACTCCTAAATTGAGGGCCATTGTAAGATATGATTCGGTTGGGCATTCCAAAGCGGTATATGATATGATGTCTAACAAAGTAGGCCACAGTTGTCCCAGGTACTTGCTTAAGGGGGACCACTTCAGCCCACTTAGAGAAATAATCTGTTGCAGCTAGGATGAAAATATGGCCCATTACGGAAGGGGGGTGAATGGGCCCTACGATATCCATACCCCATTGTGAGAAGGGCCATGACGTAACCGTAGAGTGTATGGTCTCTAGAGGCTGGTGAACCAGGCTGGAGTGTATTTGGCATACCTGGCACGTTTTAGTGTAGCTTAAGGAATCGGCAATCATAAAAGGCCAATAGTATCCCAACATGCGTATTCGTTCATAGAGCTTAGGACCGGACTGGTGCAGCCCACAAATGCCTGAGTGGACTTCTTCTAACACCTTATTTGACTGTTGGATGTCGACACATCTCAGAAGAATGCCGTCAAATGACCATCTAAAGTATAATTCCCACACAAGAGCAAGGTCGGCACAAAATACTTCTTCATCACGGAGGTCGCTTGATAGACGTGATTCGGCCAACACGGGGTGCGCTACTAGAAAGTCAGCCAAGGCCTGGCCCTTGATGGCCTTTTGTGGAACATATGTGACATCAAACTCCATTAGCAATAATGCTCACTTGGCATGGCATCTTGACAAATATGGGCGTGTCAGGAGAAATTTTACAGGATCAACTTTTGATATAAATTTCACTTCATGACCAAGCAAGTAATGGCAGAGTTTTTGTACTGCAAAGATCAGAGCCACACACATCTTCTCAATAGGGGGATAGTTCCTCTTCGGCTCCTTGCATCCTATGGCTGAGGTAATATAACGCTCCTTTCCCTCTTCAATGTTTTGTGCCAACAATGCTCCGAGTGACTCATCTAAAGCAGTCACGTATAGAATGAGGGGTCCCCAATACATGTGTAGAGAGCATTGGAGGGTTGAGTAAATAATGCAAGGGCTGCCTGATAGGCTTCATCCCAGATGAATAGGGTATCATTCTTTAGCAGATGTGCAAAGGGTTTACAACGACCTGAGAGGTTCGAGATGAACTTGTGAATGTATGACCATTTCCCTTGAAGAGAGCGCAGTCTCGAAGTGTAGTGGGTGACGACATTTCTTGAATTGTCTTGATCTTAATTGGCTCAACTTCAAGCCCTCGATGTCCAACGATGAACCCCAAGAATTTTTCAGAGCGCACTCCAAAAGCGCATTTCAAAAGGTTCATTTTAAGTTGATGAATATGTAGTCGCTCAAATACTTTTTCAGGGTCCTTCATGTGAGCATCCTTGTCTTTAGATGTTACCACCAAGTCACCTACATAACACTCCACCTCTTTGTGTATCATGTCTTTGAAAATGGTCATCATTTTTCTCTGGGTATTTGACTTCATGGATGAAACCTGCTTGTCTGAGTTTAGTTATCTCAACGTCTATCTGCATCTCGAGGTCAAGCCAGAACCTTCTCAACTTCTGTTTGACTGGTTTGATAGTTGGATCAATGCCGAGATGGTGAACTGCCACTTGAGGGTCTAACCTAGCATCTCATGATAGTGCCAAGCAAAGACGTCTCAGTTTGCTTTCAAGGAGGTGGTGACATATTCGTTGAAATGATAATGGGCCTGGGATCTGCTTTGTCTCCAAGATTTATTTCCTCAAGTTCGTCAGCTGTGGCCTGATCACCTTCTTCTCATTCTTCTGGAGCCTCTTGTAGTTCTCCATTGTTGTTCTCATAGTATTTTTTATCAACCTCAAGTGCAGAGACCCATGATCCTGACATTTCTACCTCTGATAGAGGTCTAGAGTGGGTCATAATTTCTGCAACTTCCTCGAATTGAGTGACGGAAAGGTCAACCTCAAACGTGGTGAACACGACAGGTTGGAGAGGCTTGTTTTGAACGTTAGAGGGGAATTAAGGTTCAGTGATGATGATGTGAAGAGTGTCTTCATACGGACGATACGGTATTTGTACTGATGCCTAGAGTGTTTGCTCCAAGCCAGCCGGTTCTTCACAGATTTATATCATGTGGCAAGCCTCTTGAGCATAGAAGCTTTGTCCTCTTAATTCTCTCAATATCTGATCGAATTCAGGCTCAGGGGACCACTGGGGCTTCTTCAGCTTTGACTTCCTATGCTTTTTTGAGGAAGGTGGCACTGCCTTAGCTTTAGCTGTCAGGGCATCAGCAACTGTTAAGAATCCTACTTTCTATGCCAAGGTCTTTCTCAATCGCTTCCACTGCATCCTACTTATATTGATTCTTCAAATTCCTGGTTGAGAGCCTCGAAGTTTGGGCACATCAAGGTCGTATCTACAAAATACATAAGAGAATGAGAAGCAGGGGAAGAAGGTGGAGAAGGGTTGGAAAGTGGGGGACTTTTAAGGTCGTTCCCCTCATCAGATCGATCTGGGGAGCTTTCTACGTCATCACTAGGATTGGAAGAATGTAGGGGATCTTTTAGGTCTTTCCCTTGCTCAGACCGTTGGGGAGTGCTTTTAACGTTGTTACCCTAATCAGACGTGTGCAAGGGATCTTTTAGGTCTTTCACTTGCTCAGACCATTGGGGAGTGCTTTTAAAGTTGTCACCGTCATCGGATGTGTGCAAGGGATCTTTTATGTCTTTCCCTTACTCAGATCATTGAGGAGTGATTTTAACATTGTCACCCTCATCGGACTTGTGCAGGAGATCTTTTAGGTCTTTCCCTTGCTCAAACCGGTAGGGAGTGCTTTTAACATCGTCACCCTCATCAGACGCTTGCTAAGTGGAAGATGTCATGGGAACATCTTCTTGATAGGATGAAAAACAAAAAATGATCATGCTATGGATGAAGTCCAGCAAAGTTGGCAACGGAGGAAGGGGCCTGAGAAATTCCTCCTCGACTATGGGTCGAGAGGTTTTGTTTCTTGGGCGAGTAGCCCTAGGTGCTCGTCTTTTTCTGGTTTTATGAGGTAATGGGTGATTCTTCTTGCTGAGATGGTGAACAACCTTAGCTTGACAAACTGCATCTCATTTCAAAGACTTGAGTCTGCTTCGGCCATGGTAGATCATCCATGGCTGGGAATTTGAGGGTTCTGCAGGGTCTAAGTCATTGATGGGAAGGTCCTACCTTGTGAGATCTTCCTGCCCCTATAAGAAAATGATTTGAGGATCACCTACGGGAAGATTGTAGAATTCTTGATACTCCCTCATCTTCTTTGCGAATATGTCAAGGAAATTTGTGCATTCTGACAAGTAATGACATCTTATCTAATGGTATGGATACCAACGATCTTCAGTCCCCTTAACAAGGCGAAGGGGTTGCTTTGTTTACTTTGGTGTGATTATGCTTTCCTGAAGCATTATAATGAAGAAGGTGTAGAGAATTTCAGGCACTTCATCCTCCTCCTAGATGGTTACAACATGGGAGGCCTCAGCTGCCCCGAAAGCCTTTTTTAGCTCTTCAAGCTCTATCTGACCCTTCTAACTTGGGGCCTCAATGATGTCCTTCAGCGTGTTCAGTCATCCATAGAATGATTAATCCTCCTATGGTAAGCACATTAATTCACCTGATCGTCAAGGCCAGATTGCTTGGGGAACTTATTTTCTGAAAGCTGGATCATATTCTACTACAATAATAACTGGAACAACGCAGGGACCCATTCCTTCTCGAAGGGATAGACCTTATTCCTATGCTTGGAGAGATAATTATTCAAATCAAAGTTGGCTGCTGGAGGTACCTTATTGTACGACAGTTGTTGCTGGCTAGCCTAGGTTGTTACTATTGTCGTGGTTACCCCTTTAGAGAGGTCCAAAGTATGGGGGGAAGCCTTCTTTGAATCAATGACAATGATGGCTGCGCTGATTACCCCTTTCTGTTGGCTGCCCCTTGTGTTATTCCAAGAGCTACCATTGCCTCGGTTACTTGCTAAACTTGTAGATGGTTGTCGTGTCGCGTCATGATGGCGTGATAAACTTTCTATGCGAACTGATTTAGAGATCAACTCTGACATGGTAGTCATATTGGAGATCTTGACATGTAGAGCGATTTTAGGTCGCATATTCCGCACGCATGTTTGGACTGCTTCCTTCTCAGGCATAGGATTAGGATGGCGGGAAGCCAAGTTTCTCCATCTTGATATGAATTGATCTACAGCCTCATCAGGGTCTTGAGTCAGGGTGAGAAGCTAGATGGTTTGAACCTCTCTCTCGACGTCATAGAAGTGTTGATAGAACATTTTCTCCATCTCCTCACATGTTTGCACCATGTTTGGAGGAAGTCGTGCATACCATTGAAGTGCTGGGTCATCAAGGGTCTCGACAAACTGGGGGAGAAGAAGTCTCCCATCAACTGCCTTTTCCCGACATACTGCCTGGAAGTGGGCGATATGCTGGTTTGAGGAGGTGGTTCCACTGAATAGAGGAAACTTCCCTTTCTTAGATTTTGAGGGGAACGGGACTTGATTAATATAGTGGGTATGGTCTTTGATAAGGCATTGCCCCCTATATGCCTGACATTTGTCTGTTCTTTAGGCTATGGGTGACCATAGTGTCAATATCAAACTAAGAGACTAGATGAGGGACAGAATTATCCTGCATGGTAGATGGAGGAGGCTGCCATGGAGGTATACCATCAAAGTGGTGGGAATTGACCTCATGGCTAGCCAACTAGCATGCAGTGTCAATACGATCGATATTTTCCATCATCGCATGCACCATATCCTCAAACTTGTTCATGTGATCCTCCTGAGCATCACTGGGCTCGCTTACGACCATTACGCTGACCGTTTCTCTAGGGAGGTCAACGTTAGTGGAGATAGAAGGTTTGCGAGCTTGACGGGTCAGACATGGTAGGTCAGTCAGTAAAGGGACAGCATGCCTCGACTGAACTCGACTTTTGTACGCAGATCACATTTAGACCAGTTCTCTACGGTCTTGGGACCGTGGCTATGGAGCTAGTTCATGACGGTCTTGGGACCGTGGTTGTTGAATGGCTGGGTCTTCTTTTGCGACAGTAGCCACAACACAGGGCTCATAGAGCTCTTCTTTCGGCTTCATTGTCTGAAGGGGTTAGAAGGGATTCAAGTGGAGAGGGTCGTCAAAATTTGCTTCTTTGACTACTTTGGTCACCTCCCTAGTCAAAAGTTGCAGACCTCTATCGTGTTTAGCCTTGAGTTTTTGATGGACCTCTTGCCTAAACTGTGATCTAGGTCACGATTGGTCAACTCTTCTTGCACAGCAGAGAGCTTTCTCCATCAGGTGTGGCAAAGGATGAGGGCCAGTAACTAGAGTCATCTTGGGCCGGGGAGGATGAAGGACTCGATCATCTGTGAGGTCCATGCCCCGAGCTCTCTTATGAGCTCCAAAGACATGACCAAAGTGTTGGGGCTGGTTCAAGATTGTACTCTTGCGAAAAACCTTCGAGTACCAAGGCTGAAGGTGCTTGCTCGATGAAGAAGGGGTGACCGGGAGCAGGGTTGACTCATGAGAAGGCCTGAGTTGAGGATGAGGGAAGGCCTGAAATGGTAAAGCATGTGCGCCCCTTGAAGAAACATCTTAGGGGATCTGGGGGTCCACCCGTGCTTGTGCAAGTGAGCCGGCCTTAAGAGGTCGAGAACTATGAGCACGTGTCTGTAAGAGAACAGGTGCAGGCCTGCTCAGACAGGGTGCGCTTGTGTGTGCTTAAGAGGAGGACGAGGAAGTCGTTTCCTGTGTACTCGGGTTGGCACAATAATGGCGTTGCCCTAAGTAGTGAGATGCACATGAGTGGTGCGCAGAGGATCTGGCCTCGAAAGGTTCGATCCTGGACACGGACGCGAGGTAACAAGAGGGTTGCCCCGAAGATGGACTCGAGTAGGTGAACCATGAGTCTTGTGGTGTGTTTAAGGGGTGGATACCATGGGGTGTCCGTCTCTCTATGTTGAGCCTCTAAGGATAGAGACCCCTGGTGTAGGAATGTGGGGGGTAGTATTATGGCAACCCACAAGAGCAATGGCAACTCTCTTGCCTTTTGCAGAAAGGGACTGGACAGCCTTCCGGCATACCTCAAAAACATGATCGGTAAGTGACTTGTCGAAGGTTGGGTGCATGCTATGTGGGGCAACATAAGTGCCCCCCTTGCAAGGCTCTTTGGTGGAATTTTCATTGAAGCGAAGAGATGAGGAGTGAGCGACCTTCAAGTCCCTCCTCATACCGGTCCAGTTTAAGACCTAGAAGCTAGATAAGGGGTCTTTTATCAAGAGGATGGTCAGGAATGAAGTCGAAGGACCTTGTTCCTTAGGGACACTCTCGAATAAAGGGATAAGAAAATCTCTGATCCGGATGAATGGGTTACAGAACCCAATAGCCATAAGTGAATGTGAAAAGATGATGAGAACAAATAAAGAAGAAACTAGCCAAACAAGAATGATCTGACTAAGGGGTAGTAAGTCCCTAGTGGAGTCGCTTTGCTGGTTAGGTGCCTCGGCATCGCCCTCCGGATCCTTGGGGGATCTGGTGGCTAGTGTCTCGGGTTTCGAGGAAGAACCCGGGACGTTCGTGAGATCACTCTCTTGGGAACCTCTTTCGAAAACGGTGGCAAATGTTACCAACCGGTGAGAAAAGAATTTAAAAGGTGGGTTTGGGACTTACTCGGGCTGACTCACATGGGCGCCCTCTTAAATCAGGAAGAAAGCGCCCTAATAATGAAACTAGTTCGGAATCGTCTCCCTTGGCTCGTATTCTTCTTATTTTCTGCTTTCTGTAATCACACACATATATGGCAAAGGTTATGGGACAGGTGGGTCAGGCCTCACCCTTTTCCTCTTTTATGAACGTATGAGAGCTTGCGCATTCAAAAAGAAGAAAGTAAGATAGGGGGAGAGAAGGATTCAACCAAGCGAGAAGGTCAGGGCAGTGACTAGGCTGGTGGATAATTGACATAACGTGGTGGAAAAACAGGTTCGATAGCTGAGACCGGCTCACGGGATCGTTACTAGATGTTATTACCGATATTGACTAGCTAGGCACAATGGTCAGTCTGTCGTGGCAGTAAAGCGAGCCAAGAGAACCTGGCACAACAACATCATGGCTAAACAACAGGATTGCCATGAGATGCTAACCTCAATCCCTCTAGGTCGAACGAGAGAGGAGCAGAGTAGGGGTTGAAAAGAAGAAGGGAACAAACAAAAGGAGAGAGAAGAAGGGAGAGAAGATGCAGTCGGCGTTACATGTTGCCGACTGCATCAGAAGATGGGTGAGAAAGGAAAAGAACTAACTGACGCTAGGTCTCGCCAACTGATAGGAGAAGAGAGAGAAAGCCAACCAGTGCTAAGTCTCACAAGTTGAAAGAAGAAGAAAGAGAGGCCAATCGGCACTATGTCTCGTCAGTCATCAGATGAAGAGAGAAAAGGCCAATCGACACTAGGTTTCGCCAGTTGACAAAAGAAGAGAGAGAAGGACAACCAATGCTAAGTCTCACCAGTTGATAGAAGATGAGAGAGAAAACTAACTAACACTAGGTTTTATCGATTGATAGACAAAGAGAGAGAAGACCAATCGACGCTAGATCTCATCGACTGATAGACGAAGAGAGAGAAAATCAACCGGTGCTAGGTCTCGTCGACTGAGAGATAAAGAGAGAGAAAAACCATTGATGTTAGGTCTCACCGACTGATAGACAAAGAGAGAGAAAATCAACTGACATTAGGTCTCACTGACTGATAAACAAAGAGACAGAAAGAAAGAGAGAGAGCGAAGAGAGAGAAATAGAGCAGAGAGAAAGAGAGACAGAAGAGAGAAAGACAGAAGAGAGAGGAGACAAAGAGAGAAAGTTGCCTGTCCGAAGGGTACCGACCCTTTTCTTCTATCTCCTCTCTCTCTCTCCAAGACGTACTCACAGGCTCAAGCAAGGATTCAAAATTTCTATTCAATCTTCTCAAAAATCAACTGAAGGCCAAGGGTTTGCATCTTTTTTTTACAATGAGGCAGTGCCTATTTATATAGAGTTGTGCCCAAACATAGGTGGATTGATCAAAATTAAACCTAATTGCTGACAATTAATATTTAATTGAATTAAAAGAAATTCTAAAAATGGGTGCAAAGAGATTGTTTTGCCCCTGCCTAACATTGTGTGGAATTCTAGAACAATCCCTATGTTTGCTCGAGAACTTGCGTGATCTTCTGTGGTCGACTCGGGGTTGTTCTAATGCCTGTTTGATCGAAAGATTATTGTACATGGCGATAGTTTTGAATCCAACTTCGAGTCATGAATCATGTTTTTGAGTCATGATCAAAAGACTTAGAAATTTGTTTGAATCTTGGAAATTTCGGATGGATAGTGCGGTCTTTCCTTTTTTGTAATTTCTTCATTGTAACGCACTAAGCATGTCATCACGATTGCGTGGCAACAATTGGAACGCGATTTGGAGCCCAAATGAAGATTTCGCAACTTTTGAGTTTTGACAGGAATCTAGAATCCTGTGGCTGAAATTTCATTAACTCCGTCGGCTTCGTGCATGAAATCTGACCGTCCATCATATATGTGGTTTTGTCCAATGATAGCCATGAACCTTACGCACACAATGAAATTGGCTTTGTGTCTATTCGTTACACGAGCGTCGTGATTTGGTTCATCAGGCGAGGCGTGTCGTTGCTAAATTTTCTGCAACTTCTTCACATATCGGCTACTTCTCTGGCTTTTCTCTCTGCTCGGATATTGTCTCGGGGTGTGCCACATACCGAATCGTTCATCTTGATGAGACGAATATGCTCACCAAATTTGAGAGCGATCCAATTTGGAATGAGCGTGTTTCGAATTTTATTGATTGATCTCAAAAGAATGAATCTGTCTCTTTTTTTTACAATGAGGCATTGCCTATTTATATAGAATTGGGCTAAAACGTGGGTGTATGCCCAAAAACTACTTAGAATTGAAGATAATTACAATTTAATTAAATTTAAAAAAATCTAAAAATTGGTGTAAAATGATTGTTTTGCCCCTGCTTAACCATGTGTGGAATTCCAGAACAATCCCTGCTGCTGCCCGAGAACTTGTGCGATCTTCCATGGCTAACCTGGGGTCGTTCTGATGCCCGTTTGATCGAAAGATTATTGTTTTCTTGTAGGTCTCTGTATGGCGATCATTTTGATACCAACTTCGAGCCATGAATCATGTTTTTCAACCATGATCATGAGACTTTAATTTTGGATGAATCTTGAAAAGTTGGGATTGATTGTGTACTCGTTCCTTGATGTTTCTTCGTGACTTCTTCATTGAATCACACTGAGCATGCCGTCATGATCACATTGCATCAAACATAGCTTGATTTCGTGTCCAGATGAAGATTTTGTCGTCTTTAATTTTTGGTCAAAATCTTGAAATTCGGCAGCCAGAATTTACAGTAGCTTTGACGACTCGTGTGTGAAATCCAACCATTCAGTGTACGCAACGTTCAAACCAGAGATAGCCTCAGACCTCACGCACATAATGCAATTGGTTTTATGCTGATCGAGTAGGCAAGTGTCGTGATCTTGCTGCTCGAATGAGGCATGTTGATGCTGAATATTCTGTAACTTCCTTCACGGATCAGCGAATTTCATTTAGTTTTTCTCTCTGCTCGTGCGTCATCACTGGGCGTACCACCTATCAAATTGTTCAGCTTGATGAGACGAAGACACTCCCAAATTTGGAAGCGCTCTGACTTGGAACGAGTGAGATATAGGCACTAAAAGTGACTACCCATGACTGTAAAAACAACCACCTTTAATGGTATTTTGATGCAGTGAGGCCACACAGGAATAGTGTGCGGCCTCTCCTTTTCGGTATTTCACCCATAACTTTGTCTTAGAGGGCTCGATTAAGCCGAAACTTGACCTTTAGGGGTTTTTTACCATGCTAGATCTAATGGCGGTGGTCCCAAAACTATTTGATGTTCCAAAAGTATGGCTCTAGTTACAGGGTCCATTTCAGGGTGCGAGAGACCAATTTGGATGAAATTGTTTCCTTGTCTTCACTGCCTTAGACATGTCTAATCATGATGAAACTTTGTAGATAGTATTTTGAAGTACTAATAAAGATCTTAACTAATTTTGGGACCATTCTGAGACTGTAAATAATTTCCACTGTTTTGTAGGCTTTATTGATCTGCTTCCTATCAGGGACCAAGGTGCTGAAAAATACATTCAAACAGCTTACCCCACAAAATTTTGTGCTTCAAGAGATGCAAGAAGGATAATCATTCAAAAAATTTCCTTCAGCTTTTACTTTTTTTCTTCCTAGCCGCAGGACCACGTGAACAACGTGGAGATTCACATAAATGTGTTACTAGGATGCTCAAACATAGGGATGAATTGTTCTCGAGTCCGTCCGTGGTGACTTTTGGGGGAGAAGAGACTTTTTTGAGGGATCCTATCGAAGTCCTCACCCTTGTACGTACTGTTGGTGACTCTGAAGCTGAGGATTTTGTATGGACCTCATCAGTCTGAATCAGGCCTGTCTGGCAATTGAGTGCCATGTCGAAGGGCATTGTTCCCATTTAGTCTAGGTTTTGTGTATATCCTCTTGTGTTGAGACATGTTTCAAGGATTACGTGAATGGTATGCAGAAAGGCCTTGCGTCGGCTCAGTCTACTTCATGCATCAGTCATTTTTTGACGAGTAGGGTACCTCAGTTTATCAAGATAACCACGGGTACAACCACCCCTACCCACTGCTTTGCAGCTACAACAATCATCTGAGTTGCCACACCAAAGTTATGACTGACCAGTTATTCCTTAGCGAGTAGAGTACCTCAGTTTATCGAGATAACCACTTTGGGTACAACCACCCCTACGCACTGCTTTACAGCTACGACGATCATCTGATTTTCCACTCCAAAGTCATAGTTGACTTAGCTCCCTTGGGGCATCTCTGGCATCTTGGAAGTGTGTGCATAACCTCATGGGAATGATGCTCTATTTCGTGAGACTTGTCTTGCGTTCTTGGGGAATCTTTTGTCTTTCGTGTCCTTTTGCTACTGGACTCAAGCTGTCGAAATATTTTCCTTGAAGCTCATATTTTTGGAGTCCTAACATGGTGACACCAAGGATTTTCCCTTTTATTTTATTTATTTATTTATTTATTTATTGAGTGAGGGCTGAAACCGGCTGTTGAGGTGAGTGCTGCATCAACCTGTTTATTGGTCAGGCGTCCTTTGTGAATTTTCACTTGAACTTGAGAAGTGGCACTGTAGAGGTGGTTTTCACCAACTTCTTTTAAATTTGGGGCTCTTTTACCCATGGCCTTTCGGCCATGTCAACCCTTTTCATCCATTTTTACTCACGATGTCCTGCCGGGTTTTCATCTTGGTCGTTGTTTTTATTCACCGAACTCTTTTACTCATGGTTTCATGACCATGCCCGTCCGTCATTTTTACTCATAGCGTTCCTTGTTAATGTATACAACATGCCCGTTATTTCGTCTTTCTTTTTTGTGAAGGCATGTTTAAGGTCATGCCTCTAGGACCTATGCGAAACAATTTAACGTCATGCGGCCAAGATGTGCACTATGGTTTAAGGTCATACAGCTGGACCATGGTGGTGATGAATGGTAGTTTTTGGAGGCCATGGAGTGAGTATGATGGTTTTGACTCACTAGGGGAAATGGCATTAGGCTACGTATGAAAGATCGATGATGTATGAAATGTGAGTGGACAATAGTGACCCACTAACTTACAACGAGTATGGATGCCGCATGGTTCGTCATTTTGTGAGCATGAGTGAGACTCACTGCGGAATGCGGTAGGGTGATGACGTGAATGGACACAATGGGGAGGTAATCAAGGTGGTGCACGCACACTAACAATTAGGTTAGGGAAGGCATGTGTGAAAGTGCGCGTAAAGGTATGTGCGTGTATGTGGGGGCAAGTTTTAAAGGTCATACCTCTGAGACTTGTGCAAAACAGTTTATCGTCATGCAGCTAGGACATGCACTATGGTTTAAAGGTCATGCAGCTTGATGGTGGTTATGCAGTTTAAAGTCATACAACTAGGATCGTGCAGTTTAAGATCGTGCAACTAGACCTCTGTTACAGTTTAAGGTCATATGGTTTGGACCATGGCGCTGAGTCCTTTAACGTCATGTGGCTAGAATGTGCACTATGGTTTAAGGTTATACAGCTGGACCGTGGTTATGCAATTTAAAGTCATACAACTAGGACCGTGGTTATACAGTTTAAAGTCATACAACTAGGACCGTGCAGTTTAAGGTCGTGGAACTAGACTTTTGCTACACTTTAAGGTCATATAGTTTGGACCATGCAGTTTTAGAGTCGTGCAACTAGACTAAGGCTATGGGATTTAGGGTCATACAGTACAGACCGTGGTTATGCAGTTTAAAGTCATACAACTAGAAACGTGTAGTTTAAGGTCGTGCAACTAGACCAGGGCTATGTAATTTAGGGTCGCGCTGCACAGACCGAGGTTGTGCAGTTTTGGGTCATGCAGTACGGACCGAGGCTGTGCAGTTTAGGGTCGTGCAGCACGGATCATGTTTGGATCACCATGTAAGTGGAGCTCCATGGGGAATAGGTCTGTGGATGGCAATCTGACTCCCTGAGGATAAAATGGTTAAGACCATTCACAAACTGAGGGCTCAAATGGAAATGGTGACCTGATGAAAGAAGGCAAACAAAAGTAGACTTCACTAGGGCTTAGGGGGGCAAGAGTGGCTCCCTGGGGTGAAAGATGAGACTCTATGGAGAATTGGCTTGTGATAGGTAACCCGACTCCCAGGGGATAAGACAGCTTGGTGTGAAATAGACCCACCAGGAATTGAAGAGGTAAGAATGACCCTAACTCCACTGGGGATAATAGGCTACAGTATGGGTGTGACTTCTATGGGGATGAGGAATAGTGGCTGGCTCCTGACTCCATTGGGGATGATAGGTCATGGATTGGGTGCAACAGCCTAGGTACAACTCCACTGAGGATGACAGGACACACAAGGCTTCAGCTGGAACTAGGCGACAATAGACGGCTTGAAATACAGTCGGCGCTAGGTGTAGTAATAATTGTTTCTTGCGAGTGTTCAACCGACGCTAAGTTCTCAAAAACACAACTGGCGCTGAGTTGATAAAAAAATAGTTGACGCTGTGAACGAATCGTGATATCGTTTGAACATAACTGGCATTAAGTCAACTGACATTAGGGTTGTTTGAAATTCACTTGGCGCCAAGTGAACAGGCGCTAGGGTTGTCTGGAATTCGCTCGGTATTAAGTCACTTCAAATGAGTAGCCGACGTTGGGCATGGATTGATACTTGAGTCATGACTCGAGCCTGACCTGTTCCATCCCATTTGTTCGAATTGTACAGACGACGATGAGTGTTGACTCGAGCCTCGGGTCAAAGCCCATCTCAGCTCATCATCGTTTGGCTTCCCTTGGACGCGACTGGGATTCCCAGTTTGTGAGGGGTGTTCGAGGGTAGTGCAGGCTACATAAGGAGGTAAAATCCCATTTTCTTCACTTTTCACAAAAGGTAAAAACTTGAGAAAATTTTAACGGTGAGTTAAGGGTGCCCGGTAGAAGTTCCGACGAGTGGCAAGGGAGATTCCGGTAAGAGGCCAAGTGTTTCGAGGAACCTTTTAGGGAAGGTTTCAGTAAGCAAAGGTTTTTGCAAGAAAGGTTTTCTAACAAGCAAGACTCTGCTGAGGATTTACAGGAGTTTTGCAGTTAGCACAGGGGGCTTTCTGGGAAAAGAAAAACTCCGACGTGGGTATTTTGGAGCTGGAAGAAGCAGGAAGTGCAGTGATAGGATTTTCTGCAAGTCTTGAGTATTTTTTGGGGAGTTTTAAGGGGTTTCCCAGGGGTTGTAGTGATTTTTCAGAGGTTTTGGTGACTTCTCGGCTATAAAACGTGGCAGAGGAAAAATCTCTGAGTGAGTTTTTCCAACGTTGTTGTGATTCTGCAGAGTTTTTGGTGACTTCCCTACAAAAAACGCCGGCGGGGGAAGTGTTTTCTAGCTATGTAGAAGAATTTCCTGCGGGAAACCGAAGGGACAAAACGGTTGTTGGGAGTGAACAGTTGTGGGAGGTGAACCATCGCAAGGAATGTGTACGATTACCTCTTTCGTGTGTTAGGCGGAGCTACAAGACGTGTTGATGGTTGGCATTTGCTCGTGTGTCAGGCAGCGTCGAAGCACGTGTGAGAGATACGATCACAGCCAGCGCTGGCCTTTGGAGGACACAACTGGCGTTGGGTATTGGCAATCTCAACTGGCACTGAGTGTTGACAGACTCAGTCAGCGCTAGCCATTGGCACACGACCGATGTTGGGCATCGATAGGCTCAACCAACGCTGAGGGTTTGCAGACGCAGCAGGCGCTAATGGTTAGCAAACGTAGCTAGCGCTAAGTATTAGGAAACATAACCGGTGCTAACTATTAGCAAACGCAGCCGGTGCTGATCTAGTGTCTTAGCAACTTTTGGGAGTAAACCACTA
Source organism: Amborella trichopoda (assembly GCF_000471905.2). Next base: position 1,524,429 of record NW_006496628.1, on the reverse strand, counting down.
AGCCCTTTATAATGGCTACTTCTTCTTACCAAAGTCCTAATGTGGAGAGGCTTTCAAGGGAGGGCAAAATCGGTGCCTGTGATTTTACATGAGAGGTTCTATCAAGGGGTGAACGCATTTGGCTGACCCAACCAGTATGCGAACCAGAGTGGCCCCTCAGTGTCACTTTCATTACTGACCCTATTTGTTTCGAAGTACGCGAGAGCAATGAAGGCAACATCAGTACTGAAGAAGGGATGACACTTCTTCATTGTACACATCGGAACATAGCTTCGGAGAGAACTTGCCACGTTAGGGAAATGAATGGTAGAGGCAAAGGGACTACTAATGTGGTCAGCAAAAGGCCTCCAGATTCAGGGAGAGCACCAATGCTTGAAGGGATACTCTTCTCGGACAATCAAGGTATTGGTGTCGTATAGAAGCACTCTTGAACGTGCTTCACTATTAGCAGCAGTCAAGTGTTCGGGTAGCTATTATGACCGTTGCTCTAACATAGTAAAGGTGTTAATGGAGACGTGGAGCAATGTTAGTAATACCTGGCTTCTTGGGCATGGGGAAGCAGGAATCTCTTTACTAGATCTTTATTTTATTGGAGGTCTATCGATGATCGGGGCTGCGTATGACGAGTTTGTGCCCCCAAACTTAGTCATCTTCGGTGGTGCTAACTTAGGGGATGAAGAGTCACATGCCAATCTTCAAAATATCTTTGAGGCCTATCATTCGATTGCCGCCTAGTCTAGCAATGGCAAAGTCACCCTCAAAGAATGGGTGAAATTCTTTTGTGGGGCTTATCCCGAGGGTGGTCAGGGCACTTCGAAGGGGAAAGGGAAGGCAGTTGCAAAGGAGACGCCTCCTGTATATAAACTTGAGACCGATGATGACTGTGTCTTTCTGGCCGCGTATTTGGCCTTATTTTTGTGCAAATTCGTACTCCCTGGCTGGGGGGACGACATTCATCCAAGCGTATTGTATGTGGCATGCGATATGGCCACAGGGCGTGAGTATGCCCTTGCTCAACCAGTCTTGTGTAATATTTACCATGGCTTGGGGCCCATTTCCCTTAGAAAGCCCTACAAGGGAAAAGAGGGAGGGAATAGCATTGTAGGAGGAGAGGAATTTCCAAAGAGTTTTAAAACCTCATTCCCCATCCATTACATGTACGGGTGGCTAGGGGCCTATTTCCTTGACACTTATGTCAAGCATTAGTGCTTAGGAGATAATTTGTGGCCCTTCTTGATGAGGATTGCCAACCAGAGGGCTATCTTTCATACCCCAGGGGAAGCTCGGGGTCTATTTGGTAATGACTCTTTGAACATGAGGCGAGTCCCCTTCCCGGTCGGGAGCTTCACCGACCGTGCTTTCATAAATGAGTTAGGGAAGGAGCTAGATGGCGCTCCAACAACCATTAAGGAGCTGATGTTCATCCTAAGTATCAGAGGAGTTCTACCTTATCGGACTCCGCACAGTGCCAGGTTAAAGGGGTATTTCCCCCACTGTTTCGCTCGTCAGCACAGGCTTGATCAAGGCTACCCCTTCTCGGTGTTTTTGAAAAGCGTCGGAGTAAGGTGAAAAAGGGGAAGATGGAAGAGTTTGGAACTTTCCGTGAGTCCTGGTTGCCAGAGCATATACGGACCGCTTGGTCTATGTGTTTAGAGATGACATAAAACAGCAAATGTGTATTACCTCACTTTGGTAGGAGGGTCCGAACCACCAAGGCCTATGTGAACTGGTGGAGAATCACCAGCAAGGGATATTGGGATAAAGATCACCCTTGAAAAGGGGCGAATGGTAACTGACATCAGGATACCAGGCAAAGGAGGCTGGCGATTGCTCTTGCTTTTGATGCAATATTTGTCTTAGATTATCCCTCTAACTGGCAAGCTTTAGGGCTTTCGCGCGAGATAGCAGTTGATGAGGCCTCGTCAAAATTTCTTGCAATGAAGACGAGGATTGGGAGTGTCTACGATAATCTTAGTTCCATCTTCAAGTGGGATGAGGCGCAACAAGTCCCTGGTTATGAAAAGCGTCCCCCACAGGACTGGAACGCCCTAATCGGGAGTGGTCCCCACAGTAAATTTGCTGGCTAGCCTTCTTAGGGAGGTGGATCTGAAGCGGCCACTCCTACTCTGGTAGGGGGGAAGAAAAGAAAGCGCTCGACCACTGTCGATACTCATGCACCGTCTTCAATTAGTGGGCATACTCGGAGGCACAATAGTGTCAACCTTCCTATGATGTCAGAACCAGGAGGTAGCTCTTCCTCTTTTGATCTTTTAGAAACTCCCCCAATATCACCCTCTGCGCTCTCTGGACCACCTTCTGCTCCTCCTGAATTATCTTCTTTTTCTTCAGAAACTGAGGCAGGAGTCTCCTGTTGCTCTGAGCCCATTGTCATTGCTTCCGATCTAAAGCCAAACGGAAGAAGTCGTGGCTAGAGCTGAATTGGCTGGAGAGGAGGCGGTTCCTGAACTCGCTAATGCTGAAGTGGCAGTTCAAGAAAATGAAGAGTAAGGGGAACATGTTTCTTTAAAACCTGTTGGGATAGAAGTAGAGGTCTATATGGTAGTAGGTCAAGGTAGGGAGGCTGGCACTAAAGAACCCGAGCAGGTTGAGGCTTCTTTAGAAGTAGTAATCCTAGGAACACCATCTAGGCTCATTTTTAGCGGGGTTTCTAACATGATTGCAGGCATACTTCGAGCAAGCCTTAAGGGCTTAAGGGTGTTTCCTTTCAAGGAGCTAGGCGAAGCTTTAGCAAGACTGAAGGAGTTTACTGTGACCATCGCAAATGGGAGTGCACCCGAAGTGCTTTCCCATTTTAATGCAACTCTAAACGAGTTAGAGAGCTGGTGGTTGGGGGTCCTACACCATGAGGAAGAAACTAGCAGGCTAGCCTTATTGGAAGAGTCGATCTTGCGCCATCGTAAGGAGATAAATGCTTGCCTCGAGAAGAAGGCCATGATAACTGGCCGTCAGAAGGATCTCAGGAGGAAGGCACAAGGAAGCTTCAAGAGAATGATCGAAATCAAAGAGGAGATGCTAATATTGAGACAGGAATTCGCGGGCCTTGAGATGGAGATGGTCCAGAGGAGGCCATGGAGGCCTCATTGGTTGAAGATTTGTCCAAACTCAATGGCACAATTGAGGTGGAAACTATGATGATGGCAGAGGAGACTCAAATGTTGGTGGAACTGAAGGAGAATGTCCAGGGCACTGAGACTTCTCCTGCAGCGCACAACGCAGTGATTTCTTTTTTGAATGCATCTCGGCACTTTTATTGTCCTTAAGAGGCTAATACCCTAGGCCTTGTTTAGCCCCATGGTAGGCTGTCGTGGCTTGGATAGCTTCGAAAGGGGGAGTCATGATATCGTCTTGATCGTAGACTTGTGACCTCCAAAGTTTGGCTTCAGGGGCGACGCCAGATCTGTGAAGTAATATTTAGCATTGACATAGTGAGTTTCGGCTACAGGGAATGATCTGTTGTCAGCATAGACCGTATGCTGTCTCATGTCTTGACTATACTTGAAACATTAGTGTAATGTCAATGGAACCACTCCCCGGTCATGGAGCCATGGCCTATCAAGGAGAATATTGTAGGAAGTGTCGGTGTCGATTACATGAAACTGGGCGTAATCGTTCAGGTCACTTGAGTACATGAAAGGCACGTGTGCCAGCTGTATTCTCTCTTGATTGGTTGAACCCTTGAACTGTGACGTGGGCCGGGGTAAGATCTTTGGACCCCAAACCTAATCGAGTAAGGATCCTCCTTGGAATAAGGTTGACTACCGACCCTCCATCTAACATAATTCGATTGATGGGGCATGCAAGTAATTCGCCAGTAACAAAGAGAGGGCGATTATGAAATTTTTCCCCCCAACGACAAATTGTCCTCTGATAAGGCGATTGGCGTACATCCTTCTAAAATTGTCAGGTCGACTTCAATAGGTTCTACTTCAGTTTCGTACACTTCTGAGTTAGAGAGAGCTTGAACCAAAGCCATCCGGTAATCATTCGAAAGCATGAGAGCATCATAGATACTGAGAAGAGCCGGAAGTTTTGGTAGATGCCCTATCGCATCATATTTCACCTTTTCTTGATCAAGCCCTTGTGCTCCTGATACTGACACTGATTTGGGTGGTATGTTGGATTGATGAGTAGGTTTGGGTAGAAAAGGTTTATTTTGGCCAGCTGGCAGACTTGATTGCACAGCGGGCTTAGTTAGAATGACGAAAGTTTAAGGTTTTGGAAGAGACTGAGTGTATGGGATCAAAGGGGTCTCAGGGAATTGAAGAATAAGTGGATTTTTTGAAGCATTGGGATTAAGAAGGAGCCCAAGGAGCTGTAAGATAGGCAGACTAGTCTTTGGATTAGGGAGCAGTGGTAGACTGGAGAACTTCAAGGTGCTCGATTTCTGCGGTGGAGAATGTAGCGTCCTTCCTGATCTGAGATTTATCTTCCCCGTAGTGGATATTGCTCCTGAAATTTGCACCATGTGGCAAGCTCCCTGAGAATAGGAGCTTTGCCCATTTGATTATCTCAATCTCTGCTCAAAATCAGGCTCAGGGGGCCACTAGGGTTTCTTAGCTTTAGCTGGCAAGGGATCAGCAACTGTTAGGAATTCTGCTGCCTGTATCAGGGTCTTTCTCAATCGTTTTCGCTGCGTCCTACTTATATTGAATCCTTTGAATTCTCGATCGAGAGCCTTGAAGTCTGGTCATATCAAGGTTGTACCTACAGGGAACATAGAAGAGGGAGAATGAGAAGCAGGAGAAGAAGAAGGAGAAGGGTTAGAAGGTGGGGGACTTTTAAGGTCGTTCCCCTCATCAGACCAATCTGAGCAGCTTTTTATGTCATCACCAGGGTTGGACGGGTGCAGGGGGTCTTTTAGGTCTTTCCCTTGCTTAGACCGTTGGGGAGTGTTGTTAACCTCATCACCCTCATTAGACGTGTGCTGAGTGGATAATGGCACCTGAACGTCTTCAGGACAAGATGAAGAAGGAAGAACGATCGTGTCAGAGATGAAGTCCAGTAAAGTTGGTAGTGGAGGAATGGGCCAGAGAAATTCTTGCTCGACTGTGGATTGAGCGGTCTTATTTCTTTGGCGAGTAGCCCTTGGTGCTTGTCTCTTTCTGGTTTTCTGAGATGATTTTTAATTCATCTCGCTAGGCTTGCAGACAGCTCTAGCTTAGTGAATTACTTCTCGCCTTAAGGACTTGAGACTGCTTTGGCCATTCAAGACTATCCATGGCTGGGAAGTCGAGGATTCGGCAGAGTCCGAGTCATTGATAGGAAGGTCCTGGTTTGTGGGATCTTCTTGCCCCGATAGAAGAATGACTTGGGGATCACATACGGGGAGATTGTAAAACTCCTGACACTCCCGCGTTTTCTTTGCGAAAATATATCAAGGAAACTTGTGCATTCTGACAGGTAATGGCCTCTTATCTGATGGTACGGGCACCAACGATCTTCAGTCCCCTTAGCAAGGCGACAAGGTTGCCTTGCCTGCTTCAGTGTGTTTATGCCTTCCTGAAGCATTATAATGTAGAAGGCGTAAAGGACGTCAGGCATTTCATCTTCCTCTTGGATGGTTACGGCATGGGAGGCCTCGGCTGTGTCAACGGCCTTCTTTAAGTCTTCAAGCTTTATCTTACCCTTCTGAATCAAAGCCTTGATAATATCCTTCAGTGTGTAACAATCATCTGTGAGATGATTGATCCTCCAATGGTAGGCACACTAATTCACCTGAGTGTCAAAGCTAGGTTGCTTGGGGAACTTGGCTTTTGGAAGCTGGATCATATTCTATTCCAATAATAACTAGAGCAGCGCAAGGACCCATTCCTTCTCAAAGGGATAGACCTTGTTCCTATGCCTGGTGAAATAATCACCTCGATCAAGGTTGGCTGGTGGGGGTACCCAATTATATGACTGTTGTTGCTTGCCAACCTTGGGTGTTACCTTTACCGTGCTTACCCCTTTAGAGAGGTCAAAGTTTGGGATGGAGCCTTCTTTGAATTAGTGACCATGATGGCTGCACTGATTACCCCATTCTGTTGGCTGCCCCGTGTGTTATTCCAATAGCTACCATTGCCCAGGTTGTTTTTTGAGCTTGTAGATGGTTGTCGTGTCCCACCTTGGTGGCGTGATAAACTTTCTATGTGAACTGATTTAGAGATCAACTCTAACATGGAGGTCGGATTAAGGCCTCAGCTTGTAGAGCGATCTCGGGTCGCATGTTTCGCATGCAAGTTTGGACTGCTTCTATCTCATGCATAGGATTAGGATGGTGGGAAGCCAAATTTCTCCATCTTGATATAAACTGATCCACGAGCTCATCGGGGTCTTGACTTAGGGTGAGAAGTTTGATGGTTTGAACCTCTCTCTCAACCTCATAGAACCAATGGTAGAACAGTTTCTCCATCTCCTCCCATGTATGCATTGAGTTTGGAGGAAGTCGAGTATACCATTAAACGCTAGGCCATCAAGGGTCTCAACGAACTGTAGGAGAACGAGTCTCCTGTCAGCTGTTGTTTCTCGACATGCTACCTAAAAGTGGCCAATATGCTGGTTTGGGTACGTGGTTCCGTTGAATAAAGGAAACTTCCTTTTCTTTAATTTGAAGGAAATGAGATTTGATCAATACTAGGGGTATAGCCTTTGATAAGGCGTCGCACCCTGTATCGTCGAGATTTGTCTGTTCTTTAGGCTAGGGGTGACCATAGCGTCAATGTCTATCTGAGAGACAGAATGAGGGACAGAATTGTCTTGTGAGGTAGAAGGAGGGGGCTGCCACGGAGGTGCACCATCAGAGTCATGGGAATTGACCTCATGGTTAGCCGACTGGCATGTGGCATCGATACTATTTATCTTTTCCATCATCGCGCGTACAATATCCTCAAACTTGTTCATGCACTCTTCTTTCGCATCACCGGGCTTCCTTACAACCATTACACTAACTGTTTCTCTATGGATGTCAACGTTAGTGGTGATTGAGGTCTTACGAACTTGACGAGTCGTACGTGGTAGGTCAGTCAGTAGGGGGCTAGCATGCCCGAACTGAACTCGACTCTTGTATGCTGATCATATTAGCTGCTCTAAGTCTAGCTCCTGAGCGATCTTCAGTTCGATTATGAGGGCTTCATACGCGGCTTCATTATGAGAAAATGCCTCTGCAAGTGAGAAAGATAGAGGAATTACTCCTCCATTGGGAGTCAGGAACACAACTCTGGTGCCCCCTCTATTAGACTGGAATGCTCTGTCAAAGTACATCTTCCACGGCCGAGTTAGCACTGCTCAGACAACTTCTTCATTCGGGAGATCGCTTGAGAGGGGAGATTCTAAAGGGACTGGGTGAGCCACAAGGAAGTCTGTTAGGGCTTGACCTTTAACTTCCTTCTGTGGTACATACGTGATGTCGAACTCCATCAACATTAGTGCCCACTTGGCCAAATGTCCAGATAAGCATGGCCGGGTCATAAGGAACTTGACCGGGTCTGGCTTGGAGATTAACTTGACCTTGTAGTCGAGCAAGTAATGGTGGAGCTTTTGTACCGTAAAGATCAAGGCTAAGCACATTTTTTCAATGGGAGGGTAATTCTTCTCGGCCCCCTACATTCTGCAGCTGAGATAATAGAGCGCTCTCTTTCCCTCCAAGTGACTCGTCGAGGGCGGTCACGTTATAGGATGTGAGGCCTTCCTAACACTAACGTAGAGAGTACTGGTGGATTCAACAAGTACTGCTTGATGTCCTCGAGCGCAGCTTGGCATGCTTCATCCCATATGAAGGGAGTGTCCTTCTTTAGGAGGTGTGAAAAGGGTCTACATCGCCTTGAAAGGTTCGAATTGGACCTCCGAATGTAGGCGAGTTGTCCTTAGAGAGACCGTAATTCATGGAGGGTTGTGCATGTCCTGAATTGCCTTAGTTTGACTGGCTCGATCTCCAGTCCACGGTATCTCACGATAAACCCTAAGAATTTTCCTGAGCATACACCGAAGGCGCATGTCAAGGGGTTCATCTTGAGCTGGTGATGCTGCAACCGCTCAAACACCTTGTTAAGGTCTTACACGTGAGTGGCTTTTGTTTCAAACATTATTACCAAGTCATCCACATAGCACTCGACCTCCTTATGAATCATGTCCTTGAAGATGGTTGTCATGACTCACTGGTACGTGGTGTCAGCATTCTTGAGCCCAAAAGGCATCACAGTGTAGCAAAAAGACACCGTTTGGAGTCAAGAACGTAGTGGCCTCCTCATCCTCTAGCGCCATCCTAATTTGGTTGTAACCAAAATTATGTCAATAAAGGAGAAGATTTGACAATGGGTTGTGGAGTCAACCAGCATCTCGGTGAACGACAGGGTGAAATCATCCTTGGGACAAGCAGTGTTCAAGTCACGAAAATCGATGCAGACCCTGATTTGGCCAATCTTCTTCTTGACTGGGATGACATTTGCTAGCCATCTTGGGTATTTTACTTCACGTATGAATTCAGCTTGCCTGAGCTTGTTCACCTCAGCATCGATCTACATCTCGAGGTTGGGCCTAAACCTTCTTGATTTCTGCTTCAAGGGTTTAATGGTTGGATCAATATCGAGGCGATGGACAACAATCTGGGGGTCTAAACCTCTCATGTTAATGCCAGGCCAAAACATCCTGATTTGCTCGTAGGAGGGAGATATAGCTTCTTTGTCTTCCGAGGACATATTTGCTAAGATGAAGGTTGGCCTTGTGTCAACCTCATCCCCCAGGTTGATCTCTTTAAGCTCATCAGTCGTAACCTGCCTGCCTTCTTCCCATTCTTCAGGGGCTTCTTGGAGTTCCTCGTCGGGGGACTCACAAGGGTTTTCTTTATTCTCGAATGTGGCCACCCATGATCCTGACATCTCAGCCCTTGGAGGGGCACAACGTGGGAGAGGATTGGTCTCTGGCTCGTCCAGGTGATGGAAGGGTCGGCTTCAAGCGGGGGGTCCATGACCTCATGATTGGGCTCACTCGGTACTTGCCCCGAGCTAGGCGATGCCTCATGCACTTGGATCATGTGATAGGCCTCGTGAGAGTAAGAGCTCGAAGGTGGTTCGATTTAAGCCCGTGTTGCCAGGGCATCGACGGCTATCGAGAATCCTGCCGCCTGGGCCAGCATTTCTATAAGGCATTCTTACTGCGACATGGTGAGGCTGGTGCCTCCAAACTCTAAGAGTGTCGAAATTTGGTCATCGCCAAGAGGTACCTGGAAAAGGAATAGAGGAGGGGGAAGGAGAAGAAGAGTTAGAATGCTCCGGGCAGCTTTTTACATTGTCGCCAAATTGGACATTTGCCGGGATTATTTAAGGTCATGCCCCCACTTTGACGATTGTGGGGTGCTTTTAATGTCGTCACCTATTTTTGCCGACTCCTAAGATATTGATAACTCAGGGCCGTCTGTCTGATTGGACGATAAGATGACGTAAGCTGCGTCTGGGATGAAGTCCCACAAGGTTGGCAGCGGAGGAAGGAGTTAGAGGAATTCTTCCTCGACTAGTGGCTGAGCAAGATGATTCCTTCGACAGGCTGAACTAGGTGCTCGTTGTCTCCTTCGTGATACCTGAGGGGGTGTTTGGACCACCCTATCAAACTGGTGAGTGGCTCTAGCTTGGTAGACTGCCTCGCGTTTCAGGGATTTGAGCCTACTTCACCCATGGTAGACTTCCCACGGCTGAGAGGTTGAGGGCTCTAAAAGGTTCAATGCATGCTCATGAGGGCCTTGTAGTGGGGCATCCTCTTGAACAGGAGCGACGGCTTGGATGTGTCTTGAGACAACTGCACAAATGATGTTGCCTTGCTGGACTTTCTCTGTGACTATGGCCTGTAACCGAGTGCACTCTTTGCGTTTGTGACCCCACTCTTGGTGATAGGGGCACTAGAGTTTTTCCGTGCCCTGAGCAAGATGCTTAGGTTTTTTGACTGACTTGGGGGTGATAAGACCCTGTTGGTGCATTGCCTTAAAGAGGCCCTGCAAAGGATCTTACTCAATATTTTTCTGAGCATGAGTCAGGGGGTCTTCTTGCACAGGCGGAAGAGGGACCTGAAGGTGTCTTGTCGGGTTGCCTTGAACCTCCTGACACTGCTGCATCTTTTCTACCAAGAGTTTATGGAAGCCAGTGCACTCGTTGATGTCATGACCTCGTATCTAGTGTACCAGAGGTTCTCGGTCCCTGGAGGCAGGAACATGGGCTGCCTTGTCAGCTTTGGGGTGGTGATCCCTTCTTCGAGCATTATAGAGAAAAACGCAAGAAGGATAGAGGGTGCCCCATCGTCCTCTTGGATCGTGACTATGTGAGATGCCTCAGCTGCCCCGAATGCCTTTTCAACTCTTCAAGCTTTTTCTAGGCCTTGTTGATAAGGGCCTCGATAGTGTCATTGAGCTTGTAGCAGTCGTGAGTGGTATGGGCTACTCTCTTATGATAGGCGCACTTCTCATTCGACTCCTGCATCGGTGACTCTACAGTGGTGATCTCTGGCAGCTGGATCATGTTCTGTTCTAACAACAGTTGAAGCAGTGTAGGGGTCCACTCCATGTCAAAGGGGTAAACCTTATTCTAGTGCTGGGTCCAGTAGTCATCCTCCTTACTGTTTTTAGGAGGCGGGACTGCATTGTAGAACTGCTGTTTGTCCCCTGGTCTGAGGCGTCTGTGTTTTAGAGAGGTCGAGAGTTCGGGGAGCCCTGCCTTTGGTGCCAATCACGGTGACGATCGCATTGATCACTGCCTTTTGATTGCCTCGACTGTTGGAGCGAGAGTTTGAGCCGGAGGATTGCTGACGAGGGCTGTCGTGGTGCTTGACCAATCCCTCGATACAAATTGCCTTAGAGATGAGCTCTAACATGGAGGGTGGATTTGATGCCTCGATATGTAGGGCAATCTTGGGAAGCATGTGGTTATATGTAGGTCCGGACTATTTCCTTCTCGATCATGGGAATGGCGTGAAAGGTCACCAACTCTTTCCATCGGGTGATGAACTTATCAACCAGCTCACCAGGGACTTGCATCAAGGTGAGGAGTTCAATGGTTTCCACGTTCCTTTGGACTTCATAGAAGCCTTGGTAGAACAACTGCACCATTTCTTGCCAAGTGTGCACCGAGTTGGGCGACAGCCGAGCATACCACTGGAAGGTTGGTCCTTCGAGAGTCTCGACGAACTGACAGAGGAGGAGACGTCCATCAGTTGCCGTCTCCCGGCAGGCCGCTTGGAAGTGGGCCATTTGTTGGTGAGGAGACGTGGTACAATTGAACAAGGTAAGTTTTCCGTTTTGTTAGTTTGGGGGAAACGACACCTGGTCAATGTATGAAGGATACAGCGTTTGGTAGAGTGTCATCTCCTGCATGCTCGAGACCTTGTTCTTGAGGCTATGGGCAACCATAACATCTATGTCTGTTTGGGAGACCCCGCGAGCAGACGAGCTGTCTTGGGAGATCGGAGGGGGAGTCTGCCTAGGAGCTGTGTCCTCACTGATCGGGGAATCAGACGAAGAAGGGGACCTAGAGGCCTCTAAGCACTCCATCTTTACGAGGATGGCTTGCATCATTTCCTCGAACTTGTTCATCCACTCCTCCTGATCGTCGTTCGGGTCATTGATGACCATGCTAGTGACTGTTTCTTTTGGGAGGTCAGAGTCAAGTGATGCAGCGAACTGCCGACGCTGGGGAGTCATGCGTGGCAAGTCAGTCTGGAGGGGCTCAGCTTGCCTCAACTAGACTCGGGCTTGGTATGCCGATCTTGTGAGGACCGGTTCTTAACAGTCTTAAGACCGTGATTTCTAGGTGGCGATTATCGAACGGTATTCTTGGATTTGCTCAGGATCCAGAGTTTGAAGAGGGAAGAAGTGATTACAAGGCAGGAGGTCGTCATGGGTGGTGACCTCGACTGCCTTAGAGGTTTCCCTAGTCAGGATCTGCTAGCCTCTTTTCTGCTTGATCCTGAGGTGGCTATAGAGCTCATTCCATATCCTAGCCTGAGACCTGGACTGACCCGTTTTCTTCGAACAGGCGAGGGTCATGTCTATGAGCTGGAACAGGGAGTGGGGCCCAAGGATAGAGGACAGCTTGGAATCTTGTCTTGGAGGCTGGAGGCCTCTGTCTGACAGCAAGCCATTGCCCCGAATTCCTTTGTGAGGCTCGGGTGTTCGGTTGACCCAGGGCTGGCTCAAGATGGTACTCCTAGGGAAAACCTTTGAGTACCAAGGCTTGAGGTGTTTGCCTGGCATCGGGGAAGCGGCAAAGGAAGAAGCTGGTTCATGACTCTGTCTGAGTCTGGATATGAGAGGGACCTACCAAGATGGTGTGTGTGCACCTTTAGGGTTAACAGTCCGGGTGACTTGGGGGTCAGCCTAAGCTCGGTCAATGGGTTCAACCTGAGGAGGCCGAGACCCACGAGCTTGTGTTTGTATGGGACGAGGCAGGAGCTTTTCTCTCACAAGGTGAAGCTGTGTGTGCGGAAGGGAAGGCGGAGCGGTCAACCCTCTTGTGCTCGAGGTGGCATAGAGCTAGCACTGCCTTGAGCTATGGAAAGCGAATATGGCACATGTAGCGTTCGGCCCAAGAAGGCCTGGCCTTGGATGCGAGCTCAAGGCAACATGAGGTGTGGCTTAAGTGGATAGGCCACAAGCCTTTGAGTATGTGCGAGGGGTGAAAACCTCAAGACCTCGGCCTCTGTGTACCGACCCTCCAAGTGTGGAGGCTTGGAGTAGTGAAGGAGCACAGGGGGTTGTCGCGCGGCGAACCCCAGGAGTGACGACAGTTTTCTTGCCGTTCGCAGGAATGGACGAGGCAGCCTTTCGGCATACCGCAGCAGTATGACTATCAGGAGATTTGCCAGTAGCAGGGTGTGCTGCAGCAGGAGTGCTACCCACCACCAGGGCGAGAAAGCGCGGTGGCAGGAACTTTTAAGTCCCCTCTCGCACCAATCCAGGTGAGAACTTGGGAGCCAGATCGTGAATCCTAACTCAGAATGAGAGTAGGGAAGGAGGCTTGAGCGACTCGCTTCCCTGGGACAGCCATAAGTGCAAGGATAAGGAAGTCCAAGACCCGGATAAATGGGTTGAACAACCCAGGTGCCGTAGAAATAGGTGCAAAAAGTAAAAAGGAAATTGTTCAAACAAGCTTGAACCGATTAAGGGGTAGTAAGTCCCCAGTGGAGTCACCAAGCTGTTTAGGTGTCTCGATCTCACCCTCTAGATCTAGGTGATCTGGCGACACGTGTCTCGGGTTTTTGGTGAAATGGGGACTTGAGATTGCTCTTTTGGAACCTTGCTCGAGTGCAAGAGCATGTATACCAGCCAATGAGAGAGGAATTTTAAGTGGCTTCAGAACTTACTCAGGCTGGCTCGCATGGGCTCCCTCTTAGATCACAAAGAAAGCCCCCCAGCTGCTTGAGCTGATTCGGAATCGCCTCCATTGGCTTGTAATCCTCTTGTTTTTCTACACAACATTTCTATGGTTAATTTGTAAGACAAGTGGATCGAAATGACCCACCCTTGTCTTAGGGCAATGCACGTTCACATAAGAAGGCGATGAAGAGCAAGGTTCAATGAAAGATAGAAAAGAGAAGAGAGCTTGATGTAGGGGAGCATGACAACCAGAAATTACCGACGCGGAGTGGTAGCAAGATGGGCATGGTTCTCAAGACCAGCACAGTGACAATACTACTCGAAACTGCGGTCGACGCATCGGTGATATGCTAGGTCTACCCTCAGTCAAGTGAGAGGAGAAAGAGGTGAAGAGGAAAGAACAAGACAGAAAAGAGAAGGGGAAATCCAAATGTCAATTGACATCGCTGTGGCCAATGCAAGGAGATAGGTAGAACAGTGACGATAGTTTCTCCTAGGTAGCACAAGATGATAAGCATGGGACGCAGGGAGAATAACGATGAGGACCACGCACACGGAGGAGGCTCACGGACGGCAATAGGTGTTGCCAAATCCCCTAGCAGACAGCGATAAGTATCACTATCTACACTAGACGTGCGACAGGGAGAGACCCCTGCAGGCAGCAACAAACCTTGTCGTCTGGGTTCTTCACCAAGACGTCAAAGCTACGTCTGTAGGCGGCGATGGGCAGCGCCATCTACAGACTTCACTTGAGAGAAGAAACAGACGAGTAGAAGGGAAAGGAGACTTGCACGCTTCCATCACTATGAGCGCCTTGTGAGACCAAGGGAGAGGCATGCAAGGCAATGCCATTGTCGTGCATGACCCCTGCAAGGAAGTCAGACGAAGAAGAAGGAGAAGAGTGGGGAGAAGAGAGACAGAAGAAGAAAAGAAAAATAAGAGAGAGAAGGTTTACCTCAAACCAAGGGGTACTGATGAAAAGTTTCTCCCACCTCACTCCCTCTCTCAAGTGTGACACAACAATGGTAAGAAAAAGAAACTTGTATTAAGTGAAAACTCTCTCTTGTGTGTGTATGCCTCTGTCTCTTCTTTTACGTACAATGATGGTACGTATATATAGAAGTGTGTCCCAAACATGAGTGGATGATCAAAAGTAACCCTAATTGCTAGAAATTAAGATTAAATTTAGAAAATAGGGTGCAAAATGATAGATTTGCCCCTCTTGAACAAGTTTTAGAATTCCAGAACAGTCCTTGTGTTGCCCTAGGACTTGTATGATCTTGCATGGCTGATCCGGGGTTGTTCTAATGCCTGGTTGATCGTAAGATGATTATTCTCTTGTAGGGGTCGGAATGGCGATCGATTTTATACCAACGTCGAGCCATGGATCGTGTTTTTGGTGCACGATCATGTGACTTAAAATTTGAGTAGATCTTAAAACTTTAGATCGATAGTGTGTTCGTTCCTCGATGTTTTTCTGTGTTTTCTTTGTTGAATCACACAGAGCATGCCACTACGATCACGGGGCACCAAATGCAGCTCGATTCCGTCGTCGAACGAAGATTTTACAAGTTAGGAATTTTGACCAGAATCAAGGATTCTAGCGATGGAATTTGACGTTTGTTCGTCGGCTTCATGTGTAGAATCCGACCATTAATCATGTATGGCGTTTGGGTCAGAGATGGCCCGACACATTACGCCCGCAATGGAATTAGTTTCACATCGATCGGGCTCGCGATCGATGTGATTTGGCTACTCAAGCAAGGCACGATGCTGCTGAATTTTCAACACTTTCTTTGCAGATTAGCAACTTCTCTCTAGCTTTTCTTCGCGCTTAGGTATCATCACAGAGCGTGCCACATATCGAATCGCTTGTCTTGACTTGGCGAACAGGCTCACGAAATTTGAGCACGATCCAACATAAGACGAGTGAGATATGAGAATTGAAAGTTACTGGTCGTGACTGTCCCTTCAATGGGGTTATAGGGTGGCCACACAGGAATAGCGTGCAGCTTCTCCTGTTTCACTCTTTCGCCAATAACTTGTTCCTGGAATGCCCGTTTGAGTTGAAACTTGACCCCAGTGGGTTTTCAACCGTGATGGATCCAATGGTAGTGGTCTCATAGCAATTTGAGATGCTGAAAATGTAGCTCTAATTATAGGGCTCTGTTTTAGGTTGCTAGAGGCTGATTCTGCCGAAACTGTTTCTTAGTCCGCACTGCCTTAGACATTTTGGAATGTAGTGAAATTTGGCAGGAAACTCTTGAGAAACCTCATGAAGATTTGGGCCAGTTCTAGGGCTGTTCTGAGACTATCAGAATTTCCACCACTCATTAAGCCTTTATTGAGCGGGGGCCCCATATTGATGAAACATACCTTCCAACAATCTTCCCGTAGCACCGACTGAACGGGGGCACTCAAAAAGGTGACAATCAGAGGCCACCTGGGTTCACATAAGGTTTTGGTGTGCCCTATTGGTTTACCTCTCACCAAGCTCTCGTCGATGAAAACATTAGTGCCAAGCTCCCTTTTGCGGGAGGTTCTTCATGTCTGAAATGGCCCTCGAAGACTCGACCATTAGAAAAAAAAATGAAGGACGCTAGGCGGCCACCAAGAAACTATGCTCACCAAGGCAGGACTATCGCCATCTGCCCAGTGAGATGGAATCGTCGTCTTGCAGTTAAAGGTAAGACTATTGCCACCTACAGGGAATCACCGTCTCGCGATCAGCCAAGGACTATAGACATCCCATGTACCAAGGCATATTAACGCCTCGCTCCAACACGCGTCGCACGTGCGACCCTTGAAATCTGGACGCGTCGCCTGACACTTGTGGTGTGGCATGTCACCACGCGTGCGGAGGATGACCATTCGCCGCCCCACGACCCTTCGTCTTCGTGACCTTTACGATCGCCCAACCCTTCGGTTTCCCACCGGCGTTTCCCCTCTTCACCAGGAATTCCCTCCCGCCCACCGAGAAAATCCTTCCCACCTTTACTCATTGCTGAAGTTAGCAAAAAACCATTGGAAGTCCCCAAAAAAGGCTCCCCTATGTCCCTACGACCCCGCGGATTTCCCTTCTCCCTAGTTTACCACTTCAGAAGTTCACCAAAGCTCACTGGAATTCTGCTAAGTTTCCGGTGAACTCAATGCAGCCCATTCTCCTTCTCCTCCAACAACCAGAGAGCTTACAAAGCCCTCTGAACTCTCTGCGACCTTCACTTCAGTAGTGGAATGGCTGGAGCAGCACTCAAACCCCAGCAGGGTACCTCAGCAAATTCTGCTAAGGCCCCGAGAGACCCTCTTCCTTGCTCAGAAAGCCTCAACACTTGCTAAAAAGTCTTCGCAATCACGCTGCGAAGCTTCTCACTTCCTGAAGCTAGCTAGAAAAATCCCTAAGGACCTGTCTCTACAATTTTTGGCCTGGAAGTGCTTGCCGGAAAACCCTCGCCATAAATCTTTGGCTCTCTCTCTCTAAAAAGCTTTCTACTATTTTACCGAAGCTGGGGTTTCTCCCCTTTTTATACCACGCAATACCGTGAACTACCTCGACAAATACGGAATGATGCTCCAGTACCCAGCTCTTGATGGCGATAAGACCTAGTCGGGATGGGCCAAGCCCGAGACCCGAAGCATCATCATCGCGTGCCTCGTAAAGACTTGCATCGTGTGCCTCATCAGAAGGCTAGTGTCGCGTGCCCCATCAAGACTTTTACCGAGTGCCCTGATCAGAGACTATCACCGTGCATCTTGTCTAGAAATTATCGCAGCACGTCTCACTCAGGGGTCATCGCCACGCGTCTCGTCCACTAATCACCGTTGCATGGAACGTCAAGGGCTACTCCCGCGTGCTTCACCAAGGGACTTAACGCATCATCTAGGGTTATCGATGAATGTGCCACTCCACACTTAGTGTCAAGCACAGGCCTTGGCACTCCCCTTTAGATCATCATCTCTCATCCTCAGGAATTTCATTCTCTGCATCACAATCTCACTCCTCGGGGAGCCTAGTCTCCGGTGACAGCTCTATTCCCCCATGGAGTCACATCCCCTCACCGCTATAGCCACGGTCCATGCTGCATGACTTTAAACTGCACTGCCACGGTCCATGCTGCATGACCTTAAACTGCATTACCACGGTCCATGTTGCATGACCCTAAAATGCACAGTCATAGTCCTTATCACATGACTCAAAACTGTATGATCATGGTCCGAACTATGTGACCTTAAACTATAGCAGAGGTCTAGTTGAATGACCTTAAAATGCAAAGTCCTTGTCACATGACTCAAAACTGTATGACTATGGTCCGAACTATATGACCTTAAATAATAGCCAAGGTCTAGTTGCACAACTTTAAGCTGCAAAGTCCTTGTCACATGACTCAAAACTGTACAACCATGGTCTGAACAATATGACCTTAACTATAATGGACGTCCTGTTGCATGACCTTAAACTGCAAAGTCCTTGTCACATGACTCAAAACTGTATGACCATGGTCTAAACTATATGACCTTAAACTATAGCAGAGGTCTAATTGCACGACCTTAAAATACAAAGTCCTTGTCACATGACTTTAAACTTACAACCATGGTCCAAATGTGTGACCTTAAACCATAGTGGGTGTCCTGGCAGCAAGACGATAAAAGGCTTAACACCATGGTCCAAACTATACAACCCTAAACTGTAGCAGAGGTCTATTTACACGACCACTAGCTACATGGTCCTAGCTATATGACTTTCAACTGCATAGCCATGGTCCGAGCTACAAGACCTTAAATCTGTAATGCGTAATGTGATTCTTACCCCTTCAACCCATAGTGGGGTTCATTTGTGCTCTGACCCGTCAAAGCTCCACGCACACCAATATTCGTTATCCTCTTGGAGTCACACTAGTCCTCCTAATCCCTAGTGAAGCCTCTCTCATTCACTACTCCTCGTAGGGTCACCATCTTCATCTACATCTCTTCACATGTGTATAGCTTTAACTATCTTTATCCCCAAGGAGTCAGATTGCTATCCACATACCTACCACGCATGTAGCCCTACTGACATGGCGATTCGTACTCGGTCCATGCTGCATGACCCTAAACTGCATAGCCATGCTCCAAACTATATGACCTTAAACTTTAATGAAGGTCTAGTTGCATGACCTTAAACTGCACGGTCCTGGTTGCATGACCTATAACTGCAAAACCACGGTCCAAGCTATATGACCTTAAACCATAATGCGCATCCTAGCCGCATGATGTTAAACTGCTTTTCCCAAGTCTAGGAGGCATGACCTTAAAACATGCCCCCGTTAACTGCACACCCCTTTCACGTGCATCTTCGTGCACGCTTTCCCTAACCGACCCATTGTGTGCCCGTACCCTCTTCTTCTTCCCAGTGAGCTTACTTAGGTGCACACGCCTTTTACATGCATCTCCATGCATGTCTTCCTTAGCCGGCCCATTCATGTGCGCGAGCAAGCCATCTTGGCACCCATATTCGCCATCAGCTAGTGGGTCACCGCCTTTCACCTACCATCCAATCAACTATCCACAGGTAACTTCATGCCATCCTCCCAAATGAGTTAAAGTCATCATCAGACTCACTCTGTGGCCTCTACAGATTGTCGTTCTTTAATGCTACGGTCCAGCAGTATGCTCTAAACTATATTGCACTTCCTGACCGCATGACGTTAAAAGGCTTTACAATGGTCTTGAAGGCACGACCCTAAAACACGCCTTCTTAAAAAAAAAAACGGGCATGGCATCCACCTGGACAAGGGAACGCCATGAGTAAAAATGACGGATGAAACCATGAGTAAAAGAGTTCTATAGAAAAAGAAACCCAGGCACAGCGAAAACCCAAGAGGGCACCGTGAGCAAAAATGGATGAAAAGGTTGGACATGACCACAAAGTCATGGGTAAAAGAGCAAAGAAATAACAGAAGTTGGGGAAAACCGTCCTCACGGTGCCACTTCCCATGTTCAAGTGAAAACCCGCGAAAGGTCGCTTGGACCGACAAAGCAGGTTGACGCACTTCCACAGCCTCAGCCGACTCCCTAGTTTCATGGCTCATCAGGGAGTGAGAGCCTCATAAGATCTCCTTGGTTTCATGGCTCATTAGGGAGTGAGAGCCTCATAAGATCTCCCCGGTTTCATGGCTCATTAAGGAGTGCGAGCCTCATAAGATCTCCCCAGTTTCATGGCTCATCAAGGAGTGAGAGCACATAAGATCTACCCGGTATCAAGGCTCATCAGGGAGTGAGAGCACATAAGATCTCCCCAGTTTCATGGCTCATCAGGGAGTGAGAGCCTCAAAATATCTCCCTGGTTTCATGGC
>NW_006496628.1:1454581-1500938 GCF_000471905.2 Amborella trichopoda | reverse complement strand
CAGGTCCGAGCCTCACCCTCTCTCTCTCTATCTCCCTCTCTCTCTCTCGCTCTCTTTGCTCAAACCCAGGGCATGTCCGAGCCTTCCGTCCTATCTCCCTCTCTCTCTTTCTTCCTCTTTCACTCTCTCTCTTCTTCTACTCCCTCTCTCTCTGACACCTAAAACCCCGGACCCACACCTAGGGCAGGCTTGGCTCCATCTCCCTCTCTTCTTCTCTTATCTTCCCCCTCTTTCTCACACAAAAGTCCGGACCCACACCATAAGTGGGTCCAACTCTCTCTCTCTCTTTATTCCCTCTTCCTTACTCTCGCATCTCACCCTACCAAACCCAAACCCGCACCTAAGGTGGGTCCAACTCTCTCTCTTCACGCTCGCATCATCTCTCTCCCTCTATTGTCCCACTGAGTCCCGAACCGGCACCTAAGGTGGGTCCAACCCTTTTACCCACCATCTCTCACCCTCTCTCACCCTAACCTGGCACCCGGACTTGCACCATAGGCGGGTCCATCTTCTTTCATCCCCCTTAACTCTTTTCTTTCTCACTCTAAATACTTCTCTCTCTCTAACGCATATATTCATTTCCCATCTACTCATTTTATTTTGTTTTAATTTCATTTTTTCTTTATTTCCTCTCATTACTTGCTACTTATCTCACTCTTGAGCACTCGAGTGGGGATCTTCCTGAGATAGTACCCTAGGGCTTTAACTCTCAGACTGCTACTCTAACCATCAATTCACATAGTGTTGTTGAGTCGTAGAGACACTGATTCTCTTACGTTGAATCACTCAGGCTGGGGTCATCCTGAGATAGCTTTTTTTAGAGTGTTGACCCTTACACTACTCTAACCACTAGGTCATACAGTGTTCTAGCTGTGAGATATTTTCTATCTTCTTTCACTCTCTTCTCTTCTCTCCCTTGATCACTTTTAGGGGCCTCTTTGGGCTAGTAACATAGTTACGGGCTAAGTCCCATAACTCCACTTTCCAAATCCTCCAGGTACCAAGGCTTCGAGCCTAGTACTTTCCCTTGTCTCTTGTAATACCTCTTAGGAGAGGTTACGTCGGGAGGCTACCTAATTTTTGAGTCATCCTTTCACTTTTTTCACCTCATTTTCTTTTTCTTCCTCTTATCTCTAAACCAAGCTCTCATCAACCTACTCTTATTCCTTTCTTTCCTCTCTTTCTCACCTATTTTTCCTATCACTCTTCCCCTAAAACTAGAACCACTAACCCACAAGTGCATTAAAGAGGAGTTTATTATAAGAATATTTTTATTATCTGTCTTTTTGTGAGAGTTCAAGTGAGTTGTTGATTTCAGAACGGAGCCGAATTTAAACCGTGTTGCTGGACAGTCGGGGGGCTTTCGTAATTGATCTAAGAGAGCTGTAGCCTAGGCGTATCCCACGAACTCAACCGTGGTGAGGTTGGTGCTCAAGTCCACCTCTTCATCGCTTTAAAATCCTTTTACTATTGGAAATACCTATCTGCACATGGCACACGAGGCTCACACGTGCCCCAGACAAGCAGTTGTCGAAGAGGGGGTTCATCGAGCCCGGGTCCTTGAGGGAGCCCGAGCGAGATAAATCTAGGCCTGACCATGTATTCTGACCAAAGTTGTGATTTTACCTTTCATTTCTAATATGACTTGGGTCATTTTTACTTTTGATTTAATTCATAGTGATGTGTGGGGACTTACACCCATCGGTTCATAACAGAAAACTTTGTTTTGTTTCCTTTATCAATGATTGGTCTAGATATTATCAGATATATTTCTTACATTGAAAATATGAAGTCTTACAGGTGTTTAAGGAATTTCATGCCATAGTGATCACCTAATTAACAAGAGGGTAAAAAAATTTCGCACGGACTTAAGTGGAGAATATATGTCACAGGCATTCGAAGATTTCTTAGCTAAATAATGAATTTTACATCAAAGAAGTTGTCCTCATACACCCCAACACAATGGTGTTGCATAAAGAAAAAATAGACTGCTAGGGCTCTTCTTCTTCATTCAAATATGCCTAAAATAATTTGGGCGAAAGCCTTCTTAACTAGTATATACTTAGTTAATAGATTGCCTACTCTTGTTAAGAAGGTTCAAGAACAAAACATGCACAATCAAAGGATCAAAGTAAGGAGTATTTAGGTGGATGCCCAAATAATTTCTCAAGTGGTGAAGTCTTCATATTGCTGGCATTTTTACTAAGACCTTGACTTAAGGGAACCACGATTAATTAATGGGAAAATTAATGTTGTTACACCCCCATTAGTTTGAGGGTAGGGATTGTTAGAAAATGCGTCGTTGATGACATCTACTGTATATCTCTTTATGGATTAGAATAAGATAAAGCTCTTTGTAGTTTGAATAAGATTAGTTTGTTGAATCGGTAAAGATAAAATTGTAATAAGTAATTGTAACAAATTTCTATTTTGAAGGCCACAACACGTATATACATATTCAAATACTTGTATAGATATATGGGGTTTCCCTCAAGTGAACAAAGTGAAAACCACTCTCTTTGTTAGTTAACAAGTGTTCCACAGAGAGGGGTAAAAGCATGTCAAAAGGAACTTGAGGGAGAGAGACTAACTATATCATCAACACCTTTGATGCATCTATCCAAAGGCACAAGAAAAGCTAATATACCATAGCCACCCATCATCATCGAACTACTAAGATGAAAGGATGAGATTTAACACCATTATCACCCACATTAAACCCTAGGTAAGACTACTTTACTCTTTTATCCTTAGGTCTATATTTTTATTTCAAGTGAATCCAACTTGCCCTTACACAAATGCCCTTAATTTTAAATAATCAAATAGTGTAGAGAACCATCAAGGGTAATGAGCAATAAAATAAACGGTAAAACTAACACATGTGAAAGGACATCACTTTATGAGAACTAATCATCTTATAGATCTAATATTTCAAACTAGCCACAATGAGCTTAATGTCCCATTCATACAAGTGAAAATATTTTGAAATTCAAATACAAAATATGATTTTACTTTGAATTCAATATTGAAATTAAATTAAAATGGACATTACACATGTCAATAAAGACACTTGTGTGAATTAAATAAACATGTGACAAAAATATACCTTAAGTTATAATATAATATAACAAGCCAAATAATAATATACAATACAAAAGAATATCTACCATCCACATCCCCCACCTTGGGATTAATGCTCAGTTGGGTGTTGATCTTATGGTGGGACCAGGGGTACCATGTGGCCACCCTATGGCCACTCAGGTGTGTCATGTGGCAGTCCTCAAATGAAATTAAGTCTAAACAAATATTAAAAGTATATTTTTGTCAATAAAAAATTCTGAAAAATTCTTCAAAATTTACAATAAATATTTATAAACATTTATTCATCATTTCTCATCATAATTAATTAGACAAAGGGTAAGTGAGATATCATCTAAATATTGGAGTGCTCCATTGGGCTAGTCCATAATGATGTTCTGTCGGTGTCTCAAGCTAACCTAATGGACTTATGCTCCACAATCTATGGCAGAGAAACATAATTAGTCACATCACAGTCACTGAGCCAAAGCTTCCCATCATCTGGCTCTCAATAGATTATAGGTGCACCCCTCTCCATCTAGCTCTCAATGGATTACAGGTGCACCCCTATGGACATATTCCAACACAAGTACATGGGTCCTCTCAAAGCACATGTGCATTGGCTTTTCCAAACTCGAATAATGGATTTGGAAGAGTGGCTTCCCATGCGAATGTTAGTACATATGTTATAGAATGGTCTTGTGTCAGAATACAGACTTATGTCTCATAAGTTATGACCATTCCATACATGGTTGTTACTCATAAAAATACTCGGGTTCTATCGTACTCGATGGGATACTCCAAGCCCTGGTTAATTAGGGCAATCATGAGGCTACTATAAACAAGATCCTAACTAGGAGGTGACCCTCATACCTCCTTGAAAAATTGCTTTCTCGAACGCAAAACACTCACAGCCTCAAGTACTCGAGATATAAGAATATGAACCCCGTTTCGCAAAGCACCCATATTCTATTTCTCAATCACTCCCACTGAATGAGAGACTTTTGGAATTTAGCCATTGAAAGGTCATATTTCCAACATTAAATAAGGATACAGTTTCCATGTGGCCAGCCAGCATATTGTAGATATGTGGGCTTGGTAATAAATATATATTGTCAAACATAATTTTATCCTAATTTTTAGATTACATATAATCTTTAACATGGAGATCATAAATATGAAAAAATAATAATTGAAAACTAGAAATAATAATAATATTAAGAAAATATTTAGACTATTAGTCACAATTATTTTTAGATGGGCCACCTATCCAACTTTAAGATGGATGCTTTATACCTCTAGGGCATATAATGTAGAAATACAGTTCAACCCGCATAAAATAATTTTCCATTAAATAATAGAATACAAATTTTTATTCTTATATTAGAAGAAATATTCTAATAGTTAAACATTTCTATCTATTGCATGTTTCATCATAGAAAAGTATTTTATTATATTAAATTATATTATATATTAATTAAATTCTATTATATTAAATAAATAATCATTATTATTATTTATAATATTTTTAATATCATACAATTTAGGAAGTTGAGCTGTCCGATATTATAAACACCGAACAACATGTCGTCTGATATTGTTAATACTTGATAGGCCTTGATTAAGAAAAAAGGCCAAAATTTGTAAGATTTTTTATCTGTTGAAGTGTTGGAAATGTGAGACAGATGGGTAGCCATAAAAAAAATCTCCAGAAAAATAAGACCCATACGGTAACAAAGGCATTGAGATGACATCCATTCGTAAATTTTCCTTTAGTTGGTTAAGGTTGTGTGCCTACGTCGCCCCTAACGTACACTTAGGGACTGAAGGAAATGCTCCTGCGAGAGCATAAAATATTGGGAAAATTACAAAACCCCAAGACTACACTTTTTATGCAACTTACCCATGCCTCTCTCTCCTCTATCCCACCAAACTAGGAGCCCCGGCACTGTGTAATGGTCCAGCAGTAGGGCTCCAGCACTATGTAAAGTACGGTCCAAAAGTAGGGTTTAACACTGTGTAAAGTGCAGTTCGGCAGTAGGGTCCGACACTGTGTAAAGTGCGATCCAGTAATAAGGCTCTGGCACTGTGTAAAGTGTGGTCCGACAGTTGTAAAGGGCTGTCTGGCAGTTGCAAAGGGCAATTCGGCAGTAGATGTTACTGGATTCCAAGAATCTGATACTATGTAAAGGGTGGTTCGACAATATTTAGTTTTAGTCCGGTAATTGTCTTAAGGCGGTCCGACACTTGTGTGCTCCAGCAATATGATGGTGTGCTTCGACAATGTGCTACTGGATCCAAAAGTCAACTTTAAATCTAGCCAAAATGGTTTATGTGTATATGAAGGGCATTTATGTTTAAAAAGATGAGGTTTTTCTATCCATAATTTAAAATTTGAAATTGTCGATATAAAAATGTCGAGATAATTTCTCTCTCTAAATTTTTTGGTGCTTTACTCTCTCTAAAATTTAATATAGTTTATCCTTCTAAAATTTTAAGATAATCTCTCTCTAAAATTTAAAACTTGGGATAGTTCCCCTCGTCAATAATTTTGAGATAGTTTATCTCTCTAAACATTTTTAAGTAGTTTCACTATCTAAAATATGACATAGTTGTTCTATCAAATTTTAAGATACTTTCACTTTCTAAAAGCTAAAATTTACGATAATTTCTCTCTAAAAATTTTGCGATGGTTTCTTTTTCTAAAAAAATTCAAGTACTTTCTCTCTCTAAAATTTGATATAGTTACTCTCTTAAATTTTAAGATTTAAGTAGTTTCACTCTCTAAAATATGATATAGTTGTTCTCTCAAATTTTAAAATACTTTCTCTTTCTAAAAGCTAAACTTTGAGATAATTTCTCTCTAACCATTTTGCGATGGTTTCTTTTTCTAAAACTTTCTATGTACTTTCTCTCTCTAAAATTAGATAGTTATTCTCTTAAATTTTAAGATGTTTTCTCTCTCTAAAACTTCAAATTTCAGATAGTTTCTCTCTCTAAAATTTTGAAATAGTTACTCTTTTTAAAATTTGTTAGTGTCTCTCAAAAGTTTAGTATACTTTATCTCTAAAGTTAAAAATTTGACATACTTTCTCTCTCTAAAACTTAAATTTTGAGATAGTTTCTCTAACTAAAATTTGGAAATAGTTTCCCTATTTAAAATTTGATATAGTGTCTCTCTAAAATTTGATATACTTTCACTCTAAAGTTTAAAATTTGAGATACTTTTTATCTCTAAAACTTAAAATTTGAGATAGTTTCTCTCTAAAATTTTTTGAGATAATTTCTCTCTCTAAAAATTTCATGTACTTTCTTTATCTAAAACTTGATATAGTTATCTTTCCAAAATTTTAAAATAGTTTCTCTCTTTAAAACATAAATTTTGCGATAGTTTTTCTCTCCAAAAATTTTGTGATAGTTTCTATCACTAAAAGTTTTTAGGTAGTTTTTCTCTCTAAAATTTGATATAATTTTTATCTTAAAAATTTTAATATATTTTTTCTCTCCAAAATTCCAAATTTGAGATAGTTTCTCTCTAAAACTTAAACTTCGAGATAGTTTCTCTCTCTAAAAAATGAGATATTTATCTATCTAAATTTTTTTTGGTAGTTTCCCTTTCTAGAATTTATAATAATTTCTCTCGAAAAGTTTAAGAATAGTTTCTCTCTCTACAATTTTAAGAATACTTGCTCTATCTAAAACTTTAGATATGATGTAGTTTTTCTCCCTCTAAATATTAAAATATGAGATTGTTTCTCTCTAAAAGTTTTGAAATAGTTTCTCTCTCCAAAAAATTGAGATAGTTTATCTCTCTAAAAATTTACATGTACTTTCTCTCTCTAAAATAT
This sequence comes from Amborella trichopoda, assembly GCF_000471905.2. The sequence goes on along the minus strand of NW_006496628.1, from coordinate 1,494,012 downwards.
GACAGTTTCTATTTAAAACTTCAATTTTGAGATAGTTTCTCTCTCTAAAATTTTGAAATAGTTTCTCTTTTTAAAATTTTATATAGTGCCTCTCTAAAATTTGATATACTTTCTCTCTAAAGTTTAAAATTTGAGATACTTTCTCTCTCTAAAACATAAAATTTTAGTTAGTTTCTGTCTAAATTATTTTGAGATAGTTTCTATCTCTAAAATTTTCATGTACGTTTTTTATCTTAAATTTCATATAGTCATCTTTCCAAAATTTTAAAATACTTTCTCTCTCTAAAACTTAAATTTTGTGATAATTTTTCTCTCCAAAACTTTTGAGATAGTTTCCATCTCTAAAAGTTTTATGTAGTTTCTCTCTCTAAAATTTGATATTCTTAAAAATTTTAATATATTTTCTCTATCTAAAATTCCAAATTTGAGATAGTTTCTCTCTAAAACTCAAACTTCGAGATAGTTCTCTCTCTAAAAAAAGTGATATTTCTCTCTCTAAATTTTTTTTAGCAGCTTCTCTTTCTAGAATTTATAATAATCTATCTAAAAGTTTAAGAATATTTTCTCTCTCTACAATTTTAAAAATACTTTCTCTCTCTAAAACTTATGATTTGATATAATTTTTTTCTCTCTAAAAATTAAAATATGAAATTGTTTTTCTCTCTAAAGTTCTGAAATAGGTTTTTTCTCTAAAAAATTTAGATAGTTTCTCTTTCTAAAAATTTACATGCATTTTCTCTCTCTAAAATATGATAGTTTCTCTTTAAAACTTAAATTTTAATATAGTTTCTTTCTCTAAAATTTTGAGATAGTTTATCTCTCTAAAGTTTTTTGGTACTTTCTCTATCTAAAATTTTAACATACTTTCTTTCTCCAAAAGTTAAAATTTGAGATAATTTATCTTGTTAAAATTTTGATATAGTTCATCTCTCTAAAAGATTTGGTAATTTTTCTCTCTAAAATTTTAACATACTTTCTCTCTCTAAAAGTTAAAATTTGAGATAGGTTTTTTTATAAAATTTTGAGATAGTTCATCTCTCTAAAAAAAAATTGATACTTTCTCTCTCTAAAATTTTAATATATTTTTTCTTTCTAAAATTTTAACATACATTCACTTTCTAAACTTTTAATATACTTTCTCTCTTTAAAGTTTAAATTTGAGATAATTCTTCCTTTTATAAATTTTGAAATAGTTTCTCTTTAAAAAATTTAAGTACTTTCTCTCTTTAAAATTTTCATACCTACCAAATACTCCTTATATTTCAGATCGAGGGAGCCAATGAGTGAAATCCATGGGCTTTGGAAATGCCGAAAAATAAGTTTTGGTATGAAAATAAAATCATATAAAAGTAGGTTGTATTTTGATTTTCCTGATTTTAAGTGCAAACGGTGGATTTTGACAAAAACAGCTTTTCGTATAGAAATAAAATTTTAAAAAAGTAGGTCTTATTTTGATTTTCTTGATTTTAAGTGCAAGTGGATTTTGGCAAAATCTCAGATATTAAGAATCCATGCCTTAAAATCCATGTACCCAAACAGGCCCTAATCTCTTTTGCTCGTACTGATAAAAGCGCTTTCCCCTCGCGCCATTACCCCTTTTTTCGGCCTTGGCAGGGCAATGTGGTGGCAGAGGATTGATTTCAACTCCATCACCGCCTCTTCTTTCCCTCTCTAATCTCCTTCACATACATATGAGCTTCTAGAGAGAGACCCCTTTCCTCAGACTTTCCCAGAAGATAGAGTGGCATGACGGACCCTTTCTCTCATCAGCAGCAGTCGCATGTGTACTGCGCGAAGAATATGGACCCCACCGCCCATCACCTCCTCATGAGAGACTCCCTCCCTCCTCCCAGGCTTCCTCCACCTGCTGTTAAATGGTTCAAGGAATGGTACTACTCTCTCTCTATCTTTCCTTTGGTTCTAGGGTTTTTCTCTTTTTCAATTCAGTCACTGTGTCTATCCATTCTATTCTGCTACACATGTTTGCATGTCAATATCAGAGATTTTCGCTGCTTGTTGTTTACAGCGTGTTTTAGTGGCGTGTATGTGTCGAAATTCCATGCACGGGGCTGTGATTCTATTACCTTACTGATTTCGAGTCGGATTCTTTTGTGGGTGATGTCTATTTTCTGAATTGTTGTTTATTTTCTGAGTCATTGGTACTAATGAACTCTGATTATATCACGGTTCTTTCTCACTTCCTTCCTGTCATCATTGATGTAATTGTGCGCTTTTATCTTTTTTGTCCGTCAAATACATAGCATTTAGTTATCTATGGGTTGATGCTTGTTCAGGTTAAGAATATGTCGACTGTTGATCGCTTAGAAGTTATTATATATCTCTGATTGAACAAGGGTAACATATACATTTCTTGTGTTATCCAGATTTGCTTCCATTTAACTATCACATGTTCCTTTTCAGTTTTGAAGCTGGCACCTGGAATATACAATCAAACAATGGGTGTAAAAGAATCAATGTGTGACTAACTAATGACTTGGTTGCGAAGGACATGATAGTGGAAGAGTAAATTTGCTTTGCTGCACTGTTTTTAGTGGCTGCTCATTCAACGGCATCACTAATTTACACTTGTGTCTCTGGTTTTTGGCACCAACCTCCCCCAATACAATGCTTGTAAGATGCATTAGTTTTATTTCCAAATTAGATATGGCATGAAGGATACACTTCCTCATAAAAACGATTGTAGCATGTAATGGACTGGAAACCATGAAACCATTAGGTCTACCTAGCATCTGGACATCGTATATTGTCAAAGAAAAGAGTTCCCATATGAAGGACTGGGGAGAGAAAGAGAGTTTCCATATGACAAGGAGAGATTAGAAATGGCGAGAAAGAAGTCCTAAATCGCCATAGGAAAGGGCAGAGAGGAAGACGAGGGAGAAGTCCTTTCGCAAGAATGAAAATTTGAGGTGGGGACTTTATGGGAAAGAAAAGCAATGCATTGGAGAAACCATGAGTTGTGTGTCTCATTTCGTTCAACATCCACATTTCAACTTTTGACTGGCCCGTCACTGACAAACATGCATACACAAGATGCCTTCTCCTAACTTGTTCAGAGTGAATAAATGGACACAATGGCATGAACATCCATCTCCTGGTGAGAGAGGGTTTTCAAGTGGCTATATGTTTTATTTTTTTAGTTTTACTCAAAGCTATATGTCCTTAAGTCTGGAAATCAAATGCTAAGATTTTTTTGCAGCCTTGTGTAAGTGAATCACGTGGTTGGAATAGTTTGCAAAGTGCAATGCCTGAGGATTAGCAATAGATGGTCCTCTCAGTTGACGGATGGCTGCAACTTTCAAGTCTGTTTGGGAGGATTGCGAGAAGTTGTTGCTAGTAGTTTTGAGTTTTAATATGAAGAAGGCCAGTCAGTGACTGTTGGTCGTATTTCTTATCATGACATTCACCAGATCATCCTTGAAAGAGTTCACTTAGCTGTAGAGATATGTCGATGTTGATTAACATCATATTGGATGAGCTTAGGATGTGTGGAAAGTCTTTGGAGTCCTTTAATTTTGCTACTGGCTAAACAATGCAGCCTGTGGAGTTGTATCTGAGTTTAGGGATGATATGGTTCTTGAGGCAATCAGGGTTGGTCATGGGTTACAGTGGCTGTTGAAGTTCATACTATGTTGCCTCGGGTGGATATCGATCATGTTACTTACCTAGTTGGGGAAGAGATTGTTGGTTTCATAGACTGGAAGAATCTGGGGAATGGTAACCAGGGGAAGGTGGAACGAGTGGGATTGCTTAGCTTTTTGGTGGGCGTAAACAGGTCATCATAGTATGGCAGTTGATACTAGAATTTGGTTCGATGTGTCTTATATTGGACAGGTTGGTTCAATCCCGAGGACTATCAAGTTAGGGACCTTTTGAGTGTTTAAGTGGAAATTGAAACTGAGTCTCAGTCTTTTGTTAAAGAGGAGCCATTGAGGTCAAGGTCACTTGGGAACTATTTCTGGGTAAGTGTCACTTGTGACTTTCTTGAACCTGTGCAGTTAAATTGGAGCATGATCAGAATTACAATGGGTTTTCTAATTAAATTGTGATGGTGAACAACAGTAAAATCAGACAGCGGTATAAATCAAACAGCAATAAAGATGACTAAAATGTTGAATGTTATTAAGCACTGATGGATATTTAATTGGCAATAAATCGTTTTGGTGAAAAATATGAGTGGAATACCGGGAATGGGTGGAAGTGTTGAAAATAGGAAAATCTGGCAATAGTGAAATGGAATAAATAAGCGTAAAAGTCTGCAAATTATATGCTTACTCAATTATTAGTAGTTTTTTTACTTGGTAAAGATGGAGTATTCAGTTCATTTCATTTGTCAAACCGTGAAAAGTAATCTTTAACTTGTAATTTGCAATCTTGTAAACCTTGATCCCTGCTCTGCTGCCAAACCTTGTTTCTTAGCAATTCTTATTTAATACTTCAGATTATTGGTGTTCCATATGCTTTCACATATTAGATGATGTACTTACTCTGTAAATTGGTCAATTGGAAGAATATTGACATGCTTTAAATTGTTTATTTTTGACCTGTTTTTGATTTATTTGTTTCAGAAAAGAAAAAGGAAAGTTAAATGCTTTAATGTTTTGGGCTTAACTCCTTGTCTTCTTTTAAAGGAAATCACAGATTTTGCATGTCCTGTGAAAAGTGGTCTGATGAGTGATACCTGATAAGTGTCACACAGTGTCATGAAAATTTCTATGTTTCCTATCTTTTTGGTTGTATTGACGGCTGGTGTTACTAATACATGCCTCAAAACAAAGGATTTATATGTTTAATACCATATATGACCTTAGATTAACCAACATGAACACCATATATGCTATACATGTCCTTGTTTCTTCCTTTGGTTTTCCCCTAGAGCAGACACTTGTTCCACATGGGGGCCAAAGTTTTGTTGCCTGATATCAGGGGCTCCATGCTGTTCTATCTGTGTATGATGCTTCTAATGTCTAATGTTCTTCATACATGTCCTTCAAAGGTTTAAATTATTGGTTCGATAACCATCTGTGGGCTTTATTTTTAACGGTGTTTGATTATATTTAACCTGCTTATTGGGCATGTTTTATTTTCTAGGGTTCCGCAAGAGACTGTCTCAGGTGCTGGGAATTGTTCCTTACTGAAGTGGGTCACTGGTATGTTTGCTTTTCATATAGCACCTGGAAGGTATCCAGTTAAATTCTGTTCTTCTTAAAATCTTTGCATGTTATTCTTTTGCAATCATATCTTGCAGGTATTTCTTTTAAAAAATCTTTATGGAAGTTGAAGGATTGTAGCTGTCATGTTTCATATCTTCTGGCATGTTATCGGACCCGATTAATTCACCTTGCATTTTAGATAGGAGAATACATTATAACTCTCTACAGCTATACTATCCTTTCATACAAAAATTACGGGGGTCCTTTTGTTTTGGTTCCACCATCTTAGTGTTCTGCAGTAGTGGGTTTAGGTTAAGCTGATTTGGCTATAAGCTATGCAGAAGATAATTTTAGATTATGCAAATGCTATTTTGGGACTCTGTTGACTTTATGTCTTCATCTGAAACCATTGTTCCTTTTTTGAATCCAAAGCCTCTGTAAAACAGAATGTTGAGATGAAAGCCAAATGGGATGAGTTCCACTGTACTGCCCTTGTTCATGGATGTTCTGTTGTCTTGATTCATGGATCTTCTGAACTTTTTTTATGGGAAGTGAAAAATTTGCCATCATGTAATATGGGTAATGTAGGACCAAGGGCGTCTTGGCTCCTAGCTAGGAGTAACATGTGAAGTGAGCATAGAAAGAAAGGGCTGGGTACAACTGAGAACTCTAATTTGGTTAAGATTTAAGAGTTCTAAATAGTTTCTAGTTCCTACAAAGATTAGGATTGCATGGTTCTGAAAGTCTTAATGTCGCCTATATTTAGTCGGAGTGGATGATCAGAGCTAAAGCATGCATAGTTTAGGTCCATGTGGAAGGACTTGGGATGATTAGTGCAATAATCAGGATCTAAAGTTTCATAGTTATCGGGATCTTCCAACATGGGTGGAGATCATGCTCCGGAATCTCATTGCGGTGCTCAGGGAAGGGAGCTTCAAGGGATATCGATTTATAAATTTTGGGATATCGATCCCCACTATTAGGAATCTCGATTCCTATTGTTGGGGATCTTGATCCCAACCTTAAAGACTAAGAAAACAACCGAATTAATGATTTTCTTTATTTTTGGCAACGCAACTATACTTTTAATATAGTTGCGTTTCTTTTTGGTTGTAATTAAGAGATCCCATACTTACCCCAAAAAAAAAACATTAAGAGATTCCTACCTTAATCTTTAAGGTTTGGAGCAAGATCCCCAAAAAGGTTGGGATCCAGATCCCCAAAAGATTGGGATCTCGATCCTTAATATTTGGGGATCTATTTCTCCAACATATGCATTAGTTTTCATGGATTTTTGCATCACATCTTTTGGCAGACCACTTATTGATAGACCTACATTGAAGGGCCCTTTTGAAACTTGATGGCAGACATACAGGCCCCATCATACCCTAGAAGTCTTAGAACGTAGGGATGATGATGCTTCCTAGTTAAAGAGGGGCAACGGATTGAGGATATTCAAGGCCGACAGCTTTGACAGGACTTGGGCATTGTTTGGGGAATCCTCATGTTTGGTGAGGTAGTGCCCTACATTCAAAACCCATTGGGTTTGGAGTCAGTTATGGCCTAAGTCCACTATGGAGTATGTAATAAAGGAGCGCAGTAGAAACATGTGATAACGGATGTGAATGGCCCGGGATTGTGTCCAAATTCAGTTCTAGTTGCTCCCAAGATACCCTCAAAATTCCAGCTTAAAACAATGTCAGAATGATGGGATATTAAGGAAGCAATCCGTAGCGCACCATACACGGGCTCTGTACCATTCGAAAAAGAGAAAAATTACGAAGTAGCCCCCTGGAAATCGGTCTCTGATGGGCCCGGATTCTCACCAACATAATTAGAGGGCCCGATAACCCTAAGCCCCGAATTTCGCTTCATTCCTGGTAGGCCATTTTTACTATAAGGTCAAGGATGTGGCATACTATTCAAGTGTTAATTATCATGTTACTCCCAAAGGGACCGAAGTTAGCCATTTTTGGCAACTTTCCTTGATCTATTTCTCCCAAACCCTGTGGAGTTTGGCGTGTTGCGTTGGCTTTGTCATTCTATGGCTCATGGGCTTTCTGAAAAGGTAAATATTTAGGGTATCTCTCGCCTAAGGTGTTCAATACAGTGAAGTATGTTGGATTTCGTGTCATGCAACTTCTCATATTTCATGACCTCTAGCTGGTTCTTCGGCGATTTCTCTCAATCTGGGAGGGATCTAGTGATGAGATTTGAGGTATTGGAAGTGTAGACTGGTAAGCTTTTGAATGATATATGGAAAGCTACGACCAAAGCTTGGCTTGAGGACCGCTTTGAAGCCAATTTGTGTCTGAAATTTTGAGCATAGATGATTTAATGAAATTTTCAGAAAATAAAGGACCCATAACTTACTCGATATGGGGTTTTTTCAAGCAATTCTTGAGTCGAAATGTTCTTAGGATTGAGCACTACCCTTTTCTGGCCATGGAGTTCCAAAAACCCTACAAAAGCTCTCCGGAAAAAGAAGAAGTGTATGGAAACAGTGCTTTGCTGATTTTTTATTCAAGAAACCCAAAACCTCGCTTTAATCTTGGAGATTTCAGGTCAAATTTGTCACAAAACGTTCATGGTGCGCCAATCTAAGTTTTTCGTGGTGATAGATGTCTTTTTGATGTTGAAACATGAAGAATAAAGGCCCCATAACCTAGGTTTGGGATGGGAGTAGCTTTATGAGGACTTGGAGTTGCATTTTCCACATTTTGGATCCCAAATTTTGGCTTTTTTTAATTTCACAGAGATTCAAAATTAATTCACCCTCTACATGACCAATAGATTTGATCATGCACCTATGTTTGGGTTCGCCTCTATAAAAGGCCTTGAGCGCTCATTTTTACGATCATTGTGTAAGGACTTTTGAGTTATTTTTGCTTAGTTCTTTCCACAAGAACTCTAGTGGGAGAAACTGGAGAGGAAAGCCTAACCTTGGATTAACCAGAGTTAACTTTAACCTCAGTCAACTGAGGTTAAGTCTCTACAACAAAACCCTAACCCTAGGCTAGGCAAATTTATCAAAACGACCTAGGCAACTCAAGTAAAGCCAAATTAACCGATGCATGGAGGCATTTTTCTAGAACAAGAGTAGGGCACGACTCTCCATCCTGGAACAAATAACCAGTGGTTAGTAGGCTTGGCTGCCTTGCCCCCGTTTTGGAGAATTGTTCGCATTTTTCTTCCTCTTTCTTTGTTCAATTGCCAACAGAGTGCGACGGGGCATCTCCCAGTACGACATGAACCAGGTTGTCTACGAGAGCTGCCTACAACTGTTCGGGAGCGTACAAACCCTATTCATGGAGGTAATGTCTTGTCTTGTTCTTGTTTGCCACGTTAATATAAATTTGTTATTGTTGTTAGTTTTGTTTGTACATTTCCTTTATCCGTTATTCTTTGGAGTGACATATATCGCTCACACAAGCACGACTGGCACCCACCAACGAGCATTATACGGGCATCACTACCAACCATTGGTTAAGGTAGCTATTGAGTGAGTTTACCTAGGGTTTGAAGATGTTTGCCTAGGTTTTATGGAAATGTTTGAAAGTTTGATGAATTTGGTTGTAGGGAAGGTTAGACGGGAATGTGCCATATTGACTCACATGCTAGGGAATGCAAAAGGGGGCCCAACCTTACATGGGGAGAACCTCTAATTCACAAGCTAGGATTCTGGAAAATCTTTCCACCAAAAGAAAAAGTGGGCTCCAACCGTTGGGGGGGGGGGGGGGGGGGGACTCTTTCAAACCTAGATGTTTTGCCCAAAAGTGCGCTACATGGAATTTGGGAAGAAAATGTGACTCCAGTCAAACAAAACTATGGAAGCACATATTTTGGGAAGAAACTCACTCTAGATCGAGTAAAAATCGAGAGCTTTCTATTAAAAAGGGTTTGGGAAGAGTACCAGCTCGTTAGCAACTTATTTCATTTACATCCAGCAAAGAATGGAACACCTACGACCCACGATTACACAAAGAAATCCATAGAAAGAAAAAAATCACAACCATGATGCACTGGAATTTCATGTACTCCATATACCTTGTGTATGAGCAAAGGGTGTCATGCTGCTAGTTCTCTCTCTAGAATTCCTCTGAACTTTGGCTTGAAGTTCTTGATTCGATTCTTTCAATTTCTTTGGAAATATGAAGATCATTGTATTTCAGAAGCTTTCTCACACTCTTGGCTTTGAATCAACAAGATTAGGGCTTGGAACGCGTGCTAGACTGATCTCTCTCTTCTCCAACAAAAGGAACCCACTGTATTTGAAGCACCCTTTTATAGAAAGGATAAAGCTTGATTAGCAAGGAAGATCTTCGTGATTTGGAATGTTTCTTGATTCACATATCATGTTTTTGGATTTTTCTTTCTTCCATAACATCAAAGAATTGATTATATGAGATTACGTCCTATTTGAATACGTAATCTTGTGATCCATGGATTAAAAAGTTGAGTTTAGCGAGTTCACCATGAGCGTTTTAAAATGCGAAATGCAGTCGGGGGGCTGATGCGGCAATGTGGTCCAGATGTGGGTGCATCACCCCGATGCGGTCAATAAATATAAAAATATTCCAAGAAATATAAAAAAATAGGTTAATACATGGGAAAAAATATGGAGGTGATTTATGTGATAGTAGGTATTTAATTTAATAATTAACTCTATTATTATCTACTATTGAAGATTCTGTATCCACTATTCCCTGATAGAAGACATTACAAAGTAGAAATGAGAAACTTGAAACTAACTTTATAGAGGACAATAGAACTTAGAAGACATCATATTATCATAATTCATAAACACTGAATCATTGTGGAGGGCTCGTGAGGCTGAAAAAAGGTAATTCGAACCATCAAGTATCTCTTGTTTGGTACATTTATAGCCCTAGTCATGTACTAAACTTGATCACCCATTGCAAGACAGATCTAATAGTTATGGTTGCACCCAAAAATCCTGCTCCATGTATCAAAATATTTGAAGATCAAATCATCATCATCAGCTCCTTATCCTAACTCTTTGGGTTTGGCTAGAGGAATTCTGTTCCACCAAGGGAATCTTATTGCACCATTCAACTCTATCAAGGGTCATACCCTTAGTCAATCACCCTATTTTTTCTCACTACGTGCATCCATGTCCTTTGTTGCCTTTCGCCTTCCCCTTGCCCTTTTAGATGATCAAATCATCATCAGCCGAGCCTTATTCCAACTATTTGGTGGCTACACGAGTGCTGTTGTGCTATTCTGCTCTATGAAGGGCCATACCCTCATATAATATAAATGGGCTGTACTGTTTAGAAGATCAAATCACTAAGAAAAAATACCCAAGTTCATTGACACTTACTGATATTCGATCCAATTTTGGATTTGTCTTTCCCAAAGATGAAATATTCTTCCATAAATCATTTTCTTTCTCATTCCCATGAGTTTTGGAATCATCCCTCATCAAATCCTTCCATAATTTTGAAGGAATCTCGTATCTTAGATTACATGATGGACCTCCTTTATTCCTGCCTCAATCTCTTTGATTTCATGATTTAATTGCTTCCTTTTGACTAAATCAATTTTAGAAACATTGTTTGAGCCTTCTAGATCATTTTGGATTAATTTGTGTCAACCCAAACTCTTAGGGGCATCAAATATGTGAGTTCACATCGAGAGGCGAGCTAGGCTATAACCCTCGTGGTGAACTTTTCAAGACCCATTATTTTTTATCAAACTTGCACAAAGCTTGTTCAATGCCCTGATCGCAACTAAACAAGCATATCTCTAAGGTTGCATTGCATATCATGCTCATTTTATCTCTTTTTCATTGTTCGCCATGATCTGTGATCATAGAACTAGTGGCTCGCGGTGAACTTTCAAAACATACTCAATCTTCAACTGCTTGTTATGAGGCTTTGCCAGCATATTGGAAAACGTAAATTCATGTGTTCAGCATTTTGATCACCATTTGAATCAAAATGTTGAGTTCACTGTGAGAGGGATACATGCTCTAAGCTTCGTGTTGACCTATCAAAAGTTCTTATAATCATGTTGAAATCAAATGAAACTTTTCAGACATCTTAGAAATACCCTATTCAACCATTCCTCCAAGTTTCCCTTGGGCTGAGTAACACTTGAACCCAAGTTGACTACGAAAGACAGACTTGCCTTTCTTAGGTTTGCTGTGGATCTTCAAATATTATCCAAATGCCTTCTAATCTTTTTGTAAGTCGTCATCCAGGACCCTTTGTTTTATCTTTTTGTAAGTCATCCAGGACACTAGCATAACACACAAGGTAAGTAAGGAAGAAAGGGATTGTAATTATTGAGAATTCTACTTAGGTTAAGATTTAGCAGTCCACAAGGTTTTTGGTTCATATAAAGATTATAACAACAGAGATTTGGAAAGCTTGAGATTGTCAAGAGCCAGGACTTGGGCTAGGACAATGAGGAAGGTTTGGTACGATTATGGAAATAATCAGGATTTAGTTTAAAGGTTTAGGATGGTAATGGAATTTAGTAGGTCCAGTGAGTATGACATCCGGAGTTCGTGTCGCAAAGTTTACTGTGAGCAACAGTGAGTATGAATAGTGTCTCGCGGTTAACTTCCACAATTGGACTAGATGGCTTCCAAATGTTCCCAAATTTGGGAAAATGCTTAATGAAGGAATTTTCAAGCTCTCCACCAAGAATCATAAAATTGTGATAAATTTACAAGGTTGGACTCAAAGCTCACTGCAAGTTATGGCAGCCATGCACATGGACTCGCGGTGAAATCTTGATTTGGGTCCAAATACAGTCCAAATCAAACCACACTTTATGAAAGAGCTACTTACGATAAAACAAAGGGTCCTGGATGACTTACAAAAAGATTAGAAGGCATTTGGATAATATTTGAAGATCCACAGCAAACCTAAGAAAGGCAAGTCCGTCTTTCGTCTTACTTACCTTTCTTAGGTTTGCGTGAGTCTAGTCTCTTATCCCTCTATATATATATTTTATTTTCCTAGCTTGTTTATTTCTTTCTCCCTCTTTCCTGCATAAATTGGTATTAGAGCCTTGAATCCCTGCTGTATCATCCATACACTAAGATGGCATAAAAAACATCTTCCAAACCAGTTATGAAGCCCGTGGACCAAATAATTGAGAGAGTACAAAAAGGACCTGAAAGAGTGCCTTGACAAAAGAGTACAACTTGTACTAGAAGATTTGCCTAGTAAATTGCAACATGAGAAATAAGAACATGAAGAGGTCGAAGATCAAATTTGACTACCAATCGAAGCATTATTCACACTACACAGGATGCTTCGGAAGTTGATATGGTTGTATGGCATGAATATGCAAGAGATTTTGACATCACAGTTGATTTTATGGGCGTATCACAACCTTGTTGGATTGAGTCTAATAATCAAGAGTTCAATAGGGCAAGCTTGAAGATTTCTAGTTGGAACTAAGTTGAAAAGACAAGTAAATTTTTTCAATTTCATTAAGCTTGAGGATGAGCTTCTCCCGATCCTTGGAGAATGATGTAACATAGGTTTGAGTTTGTTTGGTTTTTAATTTTTTTATGGTATTTGTATCCTTTTTTTTTTTTGGTTTAGTTTTTGTTGTAGAGAATTAAGGGGTGGAGTTGGAACATATTTCTAATTGGAACTAAGTGGAAAAGACAAGTAAAATTTTTGATTTCGTTATGCTCGAGGATGAACTTCTCCCAATCCTTGGAGAATGATGTAAATTAGGTTTGAGCTTGTTTGGGTTTTTAATTTTTTTAATGGTATTTGTATCTTTTTTTGTTTTAGAGAATTGAGGGGTGGAGCAGAACTTTAATATTAAAAGATCAAGGGATAAGAATATATATATATATATATATATATATATATATAGAGGGGGGGGAGAGAGAGAGGGAGAGGATGTGGTTTGCATGCGGGCCAAGCCCTCACATGTAGAAGGCAACTCTTAAGAATCTATTTTTGAGATGGATTGTTGGACTTAATTTTTAAGGACATGTAATCTCTAACAAGGAATGAATATGACAAAATAAATGAGTTTTAAAAACTAGAAATAATAATTTTATTAAGAAAACATTTGGATCGTTAGTTTCCATTTATTTTTAGGTGGACCACCTACTTGCATCCATCTTAATACTTGCATCCATCTTTTGCATTTTTGCACCGCATATGTAGAAATGCAGACCAGCTCGCATGAAACAATTTTCTTATATATGGGTTATGTTAGAGTAGTCATACATATGAGTATTTACTTAATGTACTCAACATTTTTAGCTACTCAATACTCTTTCTCCACAGTATAGTAACATTTTTTCCTAGGGGTATTTTAAGTAATTAACAAAGGGTAAAATTGAAGTTCTTGATAGAAAGAAGATAATTTATTACCTATAATGGAGGATGACATCATCTTGACATCACCCACATGGAGCAATGATTGATTCTTAAACACTAATAAATGCTACTACTTTCTTATAGAAATATCTATCTTACCCCTCCTAATTACGAAAAATGCCCTTACTAAAAAAACTTTGTATGACAAAACATGGGTATATGAGTGTCTAGAAAAGTTGAGTACATTAAGGGAATACTTAGATATATGAGTACCTTAACATAATCTTATATATAAATATATAGATATAGGGAGTGGATTTTGTTAGCTTACGGGCTGATTGCTATAGTATCAGCCAATGACATAGATTCAATCTAGGCTGATCTGACGGTTACAATCTCATTTCATATTTGAATTTTTATTTTTTTCTACAAATCCAAATCACTTGAAAGTTTAGGCGTTCATTCTTCTCATCAAGGCGCAAAATATAAATTGGTCAAAATACCCCTGAAACAGATGTTTTTATTAGATTCTTTTATATTTTGATCAATTTATATTTTTTGTGAATTATTTTTTTAATATTTTTATTAGATTCTTTTATTTTTGAATAATAAACGCTCCAAATTTCAAGTGATTTGGATTGGTAGAAAAAAAATGAAAATTCAAACACGAAATGAGGTCGTGACCGTCAGATCTGCCCAGATTCAATCTCGACCATTGGTTGACATTGTAGCTCTTAGCTCCTAGGTTGACAAGATCTTTTCCCAGAGATATATACATATGTATGTAGGGGAGTGACTTCTTGCAATAATTGTATAGTAATATTATGAACTTCTTGCAATAATTGTATAGTAATGTGATGAAACAATCTTCCAAAACCATGTTAGGCCCATTTGTTTGACTCCAATTTTTAAATATATTCTCTTTTCATTCTAGTGAACATCACAAATAGGTAAAATTTGACAATACACCCTAGAAAATGTTTTTTTAACCCGATTAACATAGGCTGTCTATTTTGGCAAGATGCTTAAATCTAGGCCTTGGAAGGATTTTTTTTCATTTCCAATTTTTTTGATGGCTTTGTTATGATTAGATGAGCAATGTTAAAAATGGAAAAAAACATTTTTTAGTTTATAAAGGCCTATATCTTAAAATTCACTAAATGGATGGCCTAGATTCTGGGAAGTAGATGAAAATTGAAAGCTTGAAAGCTGGGGACCTTGTTTAATAAATTGTGGTGCTAGTATTTTCTCCTGTTTGGCATTGGGAAAGCTGTTATATATATTATATATAGCATAAATTATATTATAATATCATATTATAGATAATATTATAATATTAATATATAGCATATATTATATTATATTAGAATAATATGCAATATAATATGTATAATATACTATAACATATTATAATATATTATTATCTATTATGTTATAGTATCATAATGTTATATAATGTTATTACATTAAAATGTTATTATATTATATTATATTATATTATTATATATAATCTATTATGCAATATAATATTATATTATGTATAATAAATTATATTATATTATGTATAATACATTATATAATATTATATAATATAATAATATATTATAATATAATACATCTTTTTATAACACCACTGTCCCAGTATGAACTTTCATTGATGACGTTTCACTGAAAGTAGCCACGCAGGGGTAGCCCAAAGCAGTAGTAGCTTTCCTTATGGAAATAGTGAATGGGGAGAACTTGTGTTCTGATTTTCCCCCATTTTTACTATTCCCAAACAGGTGAAAACTACAAAAAAAGAGAAAGTCAGGCAGTTTCACCACTTTACGCGGTTATCAAACGCCCCCTTGAGATTCATAAGAAGCACATCCATGTTTTCCTTGTAAATACGATTTTCAATTGACTTAGTAGTTTTGCTAGCAATCGTGAAAAGTTTGGACCAGCAGCTGCCTTAGGAAGTAGAACCAATAGAGATCCAGATACAAAAAGTGGTCGGTCACTTTAACACCTTACTGCTGTGGGAACATTTTACTTCTATGAGAACACCGTACTGCTGTGGGAACTCTGAACTTTTGCAAAAACACCTTTTTGTTGTGGGAACATTTTACTTGAAGGGAAATACCTTATGACTGCCAGAAGTTTACTTCTCTGAAAAACCTACATCAGTGAAATTACTTTATTGAGAATCGACAAGTAGGATCAATTCCCATTGTTAAGTATTTGAGGGCCCTCACCTTTTAGTCCTCAGAAAAGAAGAAAAGATCTTTGTTAGGGTGGCTGTCCGGAACTGGTAATCCCATTGGTAAAGAAAGTCCTTGACTAGTAGTATGACAAGAGGCAGGTTATACTGGACAGATGTCGTTGCACTTAAGCAAAGTGAGGTCACATATCTCTTGGAAGGAGCGAGGAGGATCACGTGTCTTTTTCCTCCAGGACCAGACAACTCACCTCCTACAAGTTACATAATAGTGTGGTGAACCCACTCTATTAGCTTAAGGACTCAGGCCTGGAGGATTGTATCCTGGAGTTGCTTTGAGAACTCTCGTTCATCATACTCATTTAAACACTTGATAGAGAGGAAGTATTGACCTTAAAGTCCAGATAGGCTCTGCTGCCTCTGTGTGGGTTTGAGATCCTTGAAGGTTTATGAGGCTGTCCAACAAGACAAGGTGTCAATCCTTCTCTCTAAACTCGAGATTGTTCACTGTGTTAATGTTTTGGAGCAGTAGAAAACATGGAACTTGTATTCTTGACAATGGTACTTGAAACTACAATGAAATTTTGAGCGGTGCAAGGAACGTGAGTCTAGTTGATGTTACACAAAGCTTTGATTCAAAATGATTTGTAGTGTGTGAGATATTGATGTATAAGTGTCAGTGATTGCTGCCATTCTGTAACGACAATTTTCAGATATATCTTGTTCTCCCTTAAGTTCCACATCTAACAGTTCCTTTCCTGAAATTGTTCTTGAAAGAATTAGTATGCAAATGAAGCGAATTCTAATTGTTGAGCCCAACACCGGAAATGATTGAAGAGAATACATGATTCAAGGTGGGACTTGTTCACGCTTACCTCAATACTCGAGGATCCGTTTTCTCTGGTTGGGTGAGAATGGTGCATACGACTTTCTTGAGTGATAACTTTTCACCCGAACTCCATTTAAGACCATCCAAAGCTCGAATAAAAAATATATTTGACATCTGTGTATGGATTTTTCTTAACTTGGCATTTGGGCTCCAAATCATGGGCAAAAGTCTGTTGAGATATTTAGCTCTGAGATTTAAAATTGATTAGGTTAAGGTTTAGTTTAATTTGGAAGTCAAGAGTCATTTTCTGTTTTCAATATGACATTCTTCTTCTCAAATTTGCAAGTGAAAGATATTTTCCAATTATTAGAGGAGTTCTTGAAGATTGGGCATCTTACCTATTTTGCAATGGCCTAATTTCCTAAACTATAATAAGAGCTAGTTGCCTCATTCTAAAGGGAAGGCACCAAGGAAACAGTCTCCAACTTCTAGGGGAGATTTCCAATCTTAAGCTAGAGTTGTGGACTTTCCTTGCGGAAAAAAGGTGAAGAATCTTTCCTCTAAAGGTGCCAAAGGTGCCCTCTCACCAAAATTGAAATTCAAAAGTTGAATCTATGACCAATGGTGTGTATATCTATTTATAGTAGGGCCAAAATTCTACTATACACATATGAACTCTGAAGCATTCAAGAAGGCTTCGTATTAGAAGATAGTTCTAAGGGGTTCTAATCCACATAGAGTAATGAACTTTAGTTTCTAGAGGCCACCACAACTAGAAGATAATTAAAGAAAGAAATTCCTATTGGTTCTGGAATCCACTCAAGAATTTATAAAAACAAAGCTTGATCTAATTGTAGCACCATGATGTTTACTAGGAGATCCTCCTAGGGCCTACACCCTGCTTATTTTTTCTCTAAAGTTTCATGTGGTGTCCTTTATGACCCACCTTGGCACCACATATCTTGGCTGCCTCAGGTGCTGTGCCATCAATTTTCCCCACACAAGAAGAGCTACACTTGTGAGTTAACTGTATATCCAGTTCACAATCTGCTGAGGACCTTGATTTCTATATTAGAACAGGAGGAACCCCGTTATGTGGCATACTTAATCCTCGATTCCTTAACCAAGGGAACTCGTACTAGCTCTGCTTACAACCTCATTTTTTTGTATAGTGGAGCATGGATTCCTGCTAGTCAAAACATCGAATCCATTGACATCGGATCTCGCTCCCATAAACCTAAGGATCTTGCTCCTTATTTTGTTCATTGTATGGATGCCAATCCTAACCCCAGGGAGCTTCCACTATAGGGCAGTTCTGCGAATCCCGAACCAATCCTGCTCCCACCACCAACAACTATGGCTGGAAGTTGGTGCCGGTAATCCAAGCTCTATATGAATCTAGTCTCCTTTTCCACTTGACTAGGAATTTTGATAGCCACCAATTCGGATCGAGACAATCTGATCATCAAGTATGGTTTCTATAACATTGTCAGTCATCAACACGTGTGAAAGCTTGTCTTTGACTTTTCAAGACTTGTTTCCTCCTGATGTCCAAAATAGGGGGAAGAGGTCTTCTATGTTGAAAACGGGGTTGATGTGCAAGTCAGGTGGTAGCTCTAGCAAATAATTGTTATCACCACACTTCTTGAGTAATTTAGGGCCCTTTTGTTTTCTGGTGCATTGAATTACATTTAATTGCTGGAAATCATTCTTTTTTTACATGAACAATTACCATATTTCCCTCTTGGAACACAACATGGCTTCTATGGAGATCCACTTGTGTCTTATATTTCTCATTGCTCTACAAACCTCATCATGGATGTTACAAATATGGTCTGAAAAACTGTCTGCATCCTTGCTAACTCTGCATGTCACATGCAATCGAATGAGGTTGATTGGCTCTTGGCTGAATCCCATAAGCAATACTTGAAAGCTGAGCATTCAGTAGTCAGGTTGACTGAACAATTGTATGCAAACATGGCCTAATTCAAACCCATGCTGTAATCCTCTCTTAAAAGATCACCTATGCTTCTATTGACGACTTTAGCCTGGCCATCTGTTTGAAACTCATATTTCTGCTTTGTTTGCATTTCATCAAATTCTTTAAGAATAAACCCACGAACTTGGCATCTCAATCAGGGAGTATGGTCTTTGGCAGTCCATGAAGGCGAACTATCTCTCTGAAGAAAAGATCAGCAACATCCACTCCATCAAATTTCTTCTTACATGGTAGGAAATGTGCCCTCCTAGGAAAAAGGTCAACGACCACAAAGATAGGGTAGCGACCTTTTCATGTCTTGGATAGACCTAGCACAAAGTCCATGCTCAAGTTCTCCCATCGTGCTTTAGGAACTGGCCTTGGATTATAGAGGCTAGAAATCTGTGTCTGTCCCTCGCATCATGTTTCAAGCTAGGTGAAAGTGATGTCTTGGATAGACCTAGCACAAAGTCCATGCTCAAGTTCTCCCATCGTGCTTTAGGAACTGGCCTTGCATTATAGAGGCTAGAAATCTGTGTCTGTCCCTCGCATCATGCTTCAAGCTAGGTGAAAGTGGTCTTCAACAACCGCAATTGTCTTATCTTGACCAAAATGTCATCCAAAACCACCTGCATGCAACTCCCATGCAATCTGCTTTTGTTGGGAGCCCCTGGGATGCATAACCGAGTATCACTGTGACGAGCATAAGAGGGTGAAGAGCATAAGAGGGGTAGGACTCGGTAATCTATGGCGAAGGGTCTCATGGATCTCCCCAAAATCTTGGTCACCTGGGAATGACTGCTTAAGGTAACTTGAAAATGGGTATACAATACGAGAGTTCTAAGGCTCAATGTGCCTGCTACTTGGTTCTCTACACCAGACTTATGCTTGAGGACAAAAGAAAACTCTTGTGGAGTCCACCTTGCACGGCACTCACTGAGCTTCTTCTGAGAGTTAGGGTATCACAAGGCATCATGATCTGACTAAAGCACACATTTCTGATGGATTGGATAATGGTGCCAATATTGGAGAGGTTGCATCACTTTACAGAACTTGAAGTCGTAGACAAAGTAGTTTTGTATAGAACTCGAAGTCGTAGACATAGTATTCTTGTTTAGCTTGGCAGGGAGAACTGACGGTGCAGCAACCAAGGCAGCTAAGAGATGGTGTGCCAATGTGCCAATGTAATACCATAAAGTACCTTACATGGAAACTAGAGAAACTGTAAGTTTCTATGGATAGTGAATTTTGGAATTTTGTAGTACTATGGTTCATCTAGTGGCTCTGAAGTTTACTTCAATTAGTGTTTGGAAGAATTCTTTTCAGTCCGTGTGAGACTCTTGGAGGAGACTTACAAAAGAGCCCAATAGATTTCCAGCTTTGCTTCTCTTGGAGCCACTATCCAAAACAAAACCAACAAATCATGCTGATGATAATCAGATTTGGCAACACTAGAATACCACGGAAAATGGCTTATGGTTGTACATTACTTTGTAAAAAATAATGCTGATTGTTATGTACTAAGACTCAGGCAAAGTTGAGTATTAAAGTCATACATGTTGCTTGGTTTGGCTGAATTTCTGTTCTGTTCATGTTTGTATGGCTAGTCTACTCTCGAATTTGCTAATCTCTCAACTTGTAATTTATTTGAGTTTCCTCACTCAAATTTTCCCTTTGCATGTGACTGAAATCCAGATAATTTTCGAGCTCATATTGGTTTCTGTGCCCGAGTGACCTAAGTTGATCTGCAAAACAATGAGAGGAGGTGAAAGTTTGATAGAAGATCTTGAAGCCCTAATAAGATCCTGTGATACTTTAATAATGTTGACTTTTGATATCTCCTTTGATAAAATCTTGCTAAAAGAACTTTCTTGAGTGTCGGTCTCAATTCCAAATGCATTGAGTGGTGCGCACTGCTACAATATGCATGAGGATGTCAGCCAGAAATATCTTCTGAAATTAGATACACCGATACCTTAGCACAAGGAAAGTTATAATCTGCTGCAGTTAAATGTCTTGGCTACCTTCATAGACTGTTCATTCCTATAGTTTGTGATGTGGTAGTAGGGTTATACTCTGTGTTAATCTTCCTGTATCATATAATTGTGAACGATACCATTATACTGTCCGTTATTATAATACTATTGTAATTAATTCATAGGTTTCATCATTTTAATCTATTACTTTACGTTGGATGACATATGATCTTAGGGGTTCATTAATCGAAGAGTATCTGCCATGGAAATTTTAAGCAGTCAGTTTAATGCTTTGTGTTTGTCTTTGTTTTGTTTAGAGGACACATTAAAGGCATTGAAGGAGAGGTATAAGGAGCCAGAACCAGTAGAACCAGAGCCTGAACCAAGGACTGAAGTGCTCTACCTATGCACTTATGAAGGGTGTGGGAAGACTTTCGTAGATGCTGGGGCTATAAGGAAGCATTCTCATATTCATGGAGAAAGGCAGTATGTTTGTCATTATGATGGTTGTGGCCGGGTAAATTTCTTATGTATAAGCTTCACTTGTCCCACATGGTATTTGTGTTTGTGGTATACATGGTTTGGTTGCCTGCCTTTCTGATTGTATTGGAGTTTAAAATTATATTTAACCATAATTCCCTATAAAATGCTCTTTCTTTTAAAAAAGGAAATTTATATGTTGTGGACTCTTTCTTGGGGTATGCTTGGTCTGGTGTTTATTTACCTGGCTGCACACTTACCCATTGGCTTGTATTCATTTCCTGCACCGTATTCATGCATGCAAGTGTCTGTCACTGGGTACCCTAGTTCTCTCTTTTTATCGTAATTGTCTAGCATGTAGTCGATCTTACCTTTTATTGATATGTGGTGATTTCAAGCATGCACTGTTTGCATTGATTAATCTTATCTATGTGCCTAAAATTCCTTATTTATTTTTTTCTTTTTTTAGGGATAGATATTCATGCTTGGTTATGTTTTACTTTCAAAATTCTAGCCTATGATGTTGATGATGTTGGATGGCTAATTATGCTTCTTTTTGCAGAAATTCTTGTCTTTCTTGGGGTATGCTTGGTCTGGTGTTTATTTACCTGGCTGCACACTTACCCATTGGCTTGTATTCATTTCCTGCACCGTATTCATGCATGCAAGTGTCTGTCACTGGGTACCCTAGTTCTCTCTTTGTATCGTAATTGTCTAGCATGTAGTCGATCTTAACTTTTATTGATATGTGGTGATTTCAAGCATGCACTGTTTGCGTTGATTAATCTTATCTATGTGCCTAACTTCCTTATTTATTTTTTTCTTTTTTTAGGGATAGATATTCATGCTTGGTTATGTTTTACTTTCAAAATTCTAGCCTATGATGTTGATGATGTTGGATGGCTAATTATGCTTCTTTTTGCAGAAATTCTTGGATAGTTCAAAGCTTAAAAGACATTTTCTTATTCACACAGGAGATAGGCCTTATACCTGTCCTCATGAAGGCTGCGGTAAGGTGATCATCCTACCCACTTCAAAATATTTTTATATTATCATTTTACTGCATTGCTGTGAGGCATTTACTCTGAGATGCATCATTTTTTAGATTATCATTTTACTGCATTGCTGTGAGGCATTGTGCTCTGAGGCATCGCTGTGAGGCATTGTACTCGGATATATTTTTAGATTATCATTTTACGGCATTGTACTGTGAGGCATTGAACTCTGGACTTTCATGATTTTTAGACTTATATATCCATGCCAGCAATCCTGATTATTGTAAAAGCAGGGGAGTTCTCTTTTGTGGGTGTGCTAAATCATACCTCTTCAATTTTCGTCCATCAATGATAATATACTTTAGGATGCAATAGGTCTATATATGGTTTATGAAATGGAAATGATAACTAGAAGATAAAGATTAGGGTCTGGAAGTTGTTTGGATAGTTTGGCATCAATTCTGGGCCCTTGTTCCCTGCCATTTGCCCTCTTTGTTTTGGATTATTTCTCGGGCTTGCCCAGTCTTGACCAGAGGTTTGAGTGTTGATCAATCTAAAAGTGCAAAAGGGATAATGGTTGTGTAATTAGGGTGCTCTGAGCCAGTCTTAGATGGAAATTGAGTGTTTTGTTGAGGTAAGAGGAAAGTGACTTGTAAGTACTTTTTGTTAGGTAAATGACAGCAAAACCCTTACCAAACACGGTAAGAGTGAAGCATCTATCATAATCTTATATAAATTTGAATATAAAACATGATCTAACTTATCAGCTGGTATTGAACTGTCGAATTCTTATTAACTCTATGATACATTGTCATGAAGAGCATTCACAAAGTATTTTCATTGTGTGTCTATAACAATTCTTTTGCAGATCCCCGGGAAATATGATCCTTGCATTAGTATTCAATGCAGAACATACACTGTGTAACAGAAAAATGGGAGTCAGGTCACGATTTGAAGATGCCAAAATCATTTTAGATGCCATGTTTGAAGTACTCAACGGTAGTCTCATTATTCTTTCTTCTTTCTGAGATCTGGTCCAAGATATGACACCATCCAAAAAAATAAAACATGCTAATCTGGTTGGGATGCTTGATCCCGGTTAGCAAACCAGTGACGAACAATACTATCATATCTTGTTTGCTTGTGGGGGAATAGGCCTGTATTATTTATATATGTTCACAAATTGTTGTAGTTCAAGATTGAGAACGAACTTGTTGGAGAATCAATATTGCTTTGAAACTGATCTATAAATAGGGATTTGCATTGTAAAATAGAAACAATGTTTATTCACCCAAAGACAATTAACCCACTTGCAAAGCAAGTCTGGATCACATAAAGATTTGTGGACAGTGAGGTTGATGCTTTGATGCTAGATTTGGCTGATTTTGCTGACAAGCATTATTCACATGTTGGGCGTTTTATGCCACTTCTGGGGTAAATGACTGCAAAACCTTGACAGCAAGACCAAACACAGCAAGAGTAAACTATACATGGTGCTATTATATAGATACAAATTCAGGACATAAACACAGCAAGTACATGGTGCCAGATTCGGACATGTATTATCTAATTGGATGACTGAATTCCATATTAACTATTACTGTGTCATGGAGAATATGTACAATGTATTTTCATTATGTACGTATAACAATTCTGTTGAGTATCATCAGGAACTATTTAGTCTTGCATGAATATGCAATGCAGAATAACAGAAAATTGGGAAGTGAGTTATGATTTGAAATGCCAAAATCAGCTTAAAACCTGAGTTTGAATTGGGCAATGGTAGTTTCTTCTTTTATTTGGTAGCAGTGGGTAATGCTAGTTCTGGGTTTGATGCCTGTCATCAAATCAGTGGCAAGCTAAACTATTTATTCTTGATTTTCCATGAGGGAATGAGCCTGAATGGGCATATATGATCAGAAAGTTAGTCTTGACCATTAAGATTGAGAACTAACATGTTGGAGAGAATCAATTTTACTTTGAATTTGAAACTGGTTTATATTAAATGCATTGTACAATTACAAATTTTTTTTCACCCAAAGAAATTCAATTTCATTTGCAAAATAAACTCCAAGAACCTCGCGTAAGATTTGTGGATGTTGATGCTGATGCTTTGATGCTCACTTTGCCTGATTTTTCTGAACAGCCATGTTCACATGTTGGATGCTATATGGTCGTGGATACCCAAATCAGCTTTTTACAATGGATGGATTTCTAATAAATTGAAATTATTGGCATCTTAAACTATTTATATTTGCTTAGTTTTTTTTATCTTGCTCTGATTATTTTTTATAAGGGTTACTCTTACCCTCTTTATGCTAGATAGACAGACCTCACATTTTCATCAATTCAAGTATCTTTTGTTAGGGGGTGATCCAGCTCATTCTGCTGAATGCTTGTTTTTTCTTAGGAATATCTGTGTGTTTATGCATGAAGATTTATTTGGATGTGCAGGCCTTCTCCTTGGATTTTAACTTGAGGGCGCACATGCGGACACACTCACAAGAAAATTATCATATATGTCCTTATGGTGACTGTGGAAAGAGATATGCCCATGAGTACAAGTTAAAAGCACATATCAAATCGCACCATGAAAAGGTTAGTTTGTTATTCCCCTCGTTACATTATGGACTTCATGTTCACAGTGTTATCCTTCAATGCCTAATGGACTTCACTGTCATACTACGATGACAAAATGAGATTTTTATATGTTTTAATCATTTCTCTCATTTTCCTGATGTTTTGATGAGCAAGTGCTACGCACTGTTCAACTTGATCTTGGCACCAATCCATCCAATAATTCTTGAAGGTCAGCCATACAAAATGGGTCCATAATGTCATTTGATCCATTCAATAGGATCAAAATGCAGGCTATTCCTGTCATGCCTATTTCTGGATAAATTCAACTGAGTTAGTGCAGCGGTCACTCTAATTCAAATCATTTGAGATTTTGCTTGTTGAGTATCCAAGCCCTAGTGCTTCAGTGAAGCCCACACTGCTTCTGTGGAGCACTTTTAGGATATCAGAAGAAATTGCAAATAATGTTATTGTATCTGATAGTTTTCCGAAGAAATATTTCTGCCAGCTTCAATGTTCAATCGCATTTCTATCCCTGCATCATGTTTGCCAAGCAGAAGGTTTACCAAAAATCTACTGTTCCATGCAACTTTCAGAAGTTAGGTTTCTTTCCTTTCTAAAGATCTGGATCTATGGGTTTAAGTGAAAATCAAAATTCTATCTCAGGCAGTTGTGGCGCACATTTGCCATCTCAGTAAAGGATATTGGGAGTTTTCTGGTCAAAGGCTCTTCCAGTCATCACTTTCAAGCACAAGCACTCCTGGTTCCACCCTCTACTCTTAATACATACAGACTAACCATAGCCTCAGAGTTGGAATTACTCGGCAGTAATCTGCCGATATCTTCTTCTTATTCCTATTTAATCTCATCTTTGGTAGCAATAGCATCTGCTTATAGTTTATGTTGTATGATTTTAAATATCACGCAGAACTTGTCCACCGATGTTAAGCATACTCCACAGGCTGAGAAGCCTCACAACACGCCCAAGACTCCAGCTCTAGTTTATGGTTCTGCATCTTCTGATCGCCCCTACAGCTGCCCATATGAAGGCTGTGATAAGGCCTACATTCACGAATACAAGCTCAATCTTCATCTCAAGAGAGAGCACCCTGGCCATAATTCAGAAGAGAATGGAAAGCATAATGTCGATGCTGAAAATGAAGCGGATGAAGGGAGTGACCCTGATGCATATAATGCATTGAAGAGTGGTAATGGAAAGAGTTCAAAGCGAAGTAAAGTGAAGTTGGCTTCAAAGGCCCCAGCTGCTAAAACTACACAGAGGAAAGGTATGGGCACAGTTACTCTTAACACAAATCCAGTAGCGAAGCCATGGACCAGCAAAGGCTTTGTTGATGAGGAAGATAGTGAAGAGACAGAAGAGGATCGTGACAATGGTGAAGAGGAGGGTTGGCAATACGGAGAAGCGAATGAGGATGACGAGGAAACGGAATATGAGGACTAGTGGGGTCTCAACTCTTTGGATATCTTGGCACGCTGTAAGTAGTTTCTTGTGCCAATTCCACAAACTTTTTGACGGTAAGGTCTCTGTAATTAGCTGTCGAAGTGTTAGTTTCTTTTCATTCTCAAAAGATATTTCAATAATGTAGGGCAACTTGCTTTGTTTGATTTGTTGGAAGAACTATTTTCTTGAGCAATATTTTGAAAGCTTATTGTGCCATACGTGCAGCGGATGTATGATTATATGTTCACATAGTCTGAGGCGTTCACTGAATGATGGGTGGTGGAGTTTCACCTGGGCATGGATGATGTATGATTTTATCCATTGCTTTATTTTTTTCTGTTAAGGTATAATCATAGTCATGCTTTCGAAAGGAAATGTAGAATCGTTAGTTTAGGATGGGAAGTCTATAATGCAGGATAAGTAATCGATTGGAAAACTTCCAATCCTAGGAGAGGAACCTGGATTAAACCTCAGAAGATAATCATGGGTTGAATGAGCTGCATTTCCCATTGTCAAGTACTGGCCATGAAGTCCCAAATTTCCATTGACCTACTGTTTTGCAGTAATTTATAATTCTGTTACTCAATTTTAAGCCCCTAACCAAAAAGCAAAAAAAGAAAAGAAAAAGAAATTCAATTACTAGAAGCAATAGTGGAATGCCTTTTTGTTGAAAAAAAGAATGCTGATTCCCTTTAGGGCCCGTTTCGATAGGAGGAAATTAAGAATCTTAGATATTTGAAATCTATGGATTCTCATTATTAAGGATTTTCGTCATGGATTTTTCAAATCTCGTTTGGATAAATTATACAAAATTCATGGATTTTTTACAATCATTTTCATTTGTATTGTTTGGCAATCAAACATATTTTCAATTTGTTAAGAACAAAAGAAAATTGGTAGTAATTTAATGAAACATGATTATGAGGTAAATGGTTATTACAAAATACTATTCAATTATTTAATAATACATGACATTTTTAGAAAACATTAATACTAATAAACCAAGATAATTATTAATAATGATTTATTAATGCATAATTACTAATTACTCAACAAGACGTAATCATTCTACAATATTCATGACTATCACCTGCCTTACAGAACCATCAAATAGTTCATAATATTGATAGCCATCACATTTACCATTCATAACATTCACGGCCATCATATTCCCTACCATTCATTATTAACAAATCATGATTATCTAACAAAAAATGTTTTTTTGATTAAAAATGGGTATTTCATTAAAACACAATTATTTAATAATATGCATAATTACTCAACAAGACAATTATTCTACAATATTCATGACCATCACCTGCCTTACAAACCCATCAAATATTTCCTAATAATGATGGCCATCACGTTTCCTAGCATTTATAACATTTATGACCATATTCCCTACCATTCATAACATTCATGCAATGTATAAAACTAAATCACATTTGATAACTTTCATACAATCTATAACCATCATATTCGATAATATTCCATAACAGTCACAAAATTCATGGCCTTAAAAAGCCATAACAATCAAGCACGATCCAAAAATAGTCATGACCATCAAGATGTGTGTAACTATCCATATCCTATTACCAAAAAAAAAAGTATCAAACACAACAATCAGTACAACTTTCATAAATCCATTTGATTTATCATTTACGTATTTTTAGTAGATTACAAATCAATCACTAGCATCAGTAGAAAGAGCAACCAGTCATTGTGTAACTCCACCTCCATATCTATGAACATTGCTACAATATCAAGCTATTCGACAAGATATTTACTTGATCTAAAATAATCATGGGATGTAAGTCCCTCAACCCTCTTCAGTTTTGTCATGAATTCCTAATTATTTAGGACTCTGTCTTTTCTTAGTCATATGTTCCATTGCATTACCAAAAGCAATCGGGATCCAGAAATAGAAGCAGCAATTGCCTCACCCACACGACTTTTCTTCGTTTGTGATTGTTTTCTCTTTGAAGCTAATGAAGTAGTATCTTGTCGGGATATACCATCATGCCCCTCACTGTCACATCCAATATCATCTATAGGGGGCCAATTGCCTTCCAAATCCGTCCCAACCACACCATATCTTCCTTCGGGCTTATCATCCCCAACTACAATGGGCAAAGAACTAAAGAAGGGTATATATTGGTTCTATACATCTTAGCTCTTGGATAATCCTGCCATTGAGCTATACATACATTTATAAACAAATAATATTTACATTGATAAAATTAAAATACATGAATAACAACTATTATACCTTTAGGTACTCACTCTATAGTTCCTTTGGAGCAGTGACCTTGTGTAAGTTATCATCCCAACCAAAGCCACTTTTGCTCATCATAACATTTACTTAATCGTAGTGTCGCTTCCATGTCTTCATTCTAGTTTTTATATTTTCCGAAGTCAAAACAATCCCAGTTACTTTCTTAAACTCATTGCATATTTTAGTATACGCCTCACGCCTGAAACCATTTTCAACTCTACGCCCCAAATGCAATAGTTTAAGTAGTTGGTCCACAAGGAAATTGTCCATTTTATTTGTCCGCATTAGATTTTTCCCTTTATTATCTGTTTTCTCATTCTTTTTGCTTTTTTTTTCTTATCCATTTCTGTTATCAAGTTAAAAAGAAATACACAAACACATCAATTCAAATGCACTACATATAGAATAAGACAAGTCTATATTGTTTAGTTTGATCATATATGTGCGCCTGCACTTTGCATGACAGTTGCACACATCACAGACCCCCATGCTACATGATGATCTCTAATTTATACCATTTGAAGTATAAAAAATGTTCAAACACAACAATGCATATATGTGACAACAACATACATAAGTCATATCAAACAACTCAGAGTAAATGTCTTTAGGTTGAAGAAAGCCTAATGCTTTATGAAACACAATTGTCTATACAACCAATACTGATAACTTGCAAATGACACCATCACAATGAAAAGATATAACTTGCAGAAAATAAAAAACATTTATCATATGTGCAACATTGATAGCATAGCAAAATCGAGCAAATATTTATAACAATTGGCATGCAAATGTTTTAGCTTATATTCTACTTCATAGCTTTGATTTTCTTATACAACTCCCATTTAATCAAATGGAAATTTGACATATAGAGCTAAATCTTCATGAGCTTGAAGCAAATTGAACATAAACACCTCCAATTCTTAAGTCAAAAGCTATAGACGAAATCCATTACTGCTATATTTCACATTTAACCATGAATAACCAAACAAAGAAAAAAAAAAAAGAGAAAGGCCATCATCCACTATTATGAATCAAACACAAAATGTACATACATCAAACTATGAGCCAATCCATAAAAACAAATAACATTTCAACATTGTTATTTAACATTTGTGAGTCAATCTCTAAAAAGAAAGAATATTTAAGTTTACGTTCATACAGAATATTTAAGTTTACGTTCATACAATTCTTCAAACTTACATGTCATAAACAAAATAAATGACTACTCTCGATAGTCATTCCATATCAGCTCAGTTAGTTCATCCCTTTTCCTTCTCCACTCATCCCTTACTAATTGTGACCTACCTCATACCATATCAAATTCTTCCTCGCTATCATCCTTATCTTGCCCCCCCATTTCCTCAATATTATCCATGTCAAATTGATCGCCCTCTACCTCCCAGATGAGGTTATGTAAAATACAGCAAGCTATGATAATCTTAGCTTGTATTTGAACATTGTGCATTGGTGGTATTTCGAGGATAGGGAAATACCCCTTTACCGTTCCAAAAGCACGTTCTATAATATTCTTCAACGATGAATAGCGTAAGTTGAATAATTCTCTAGCAGATTGAAGGGAAAAACTAGTCTTGAAAGCATTCAAGTGGTACTCAGTACGGCGATATGGAGCGAGGAAACTAGTTGTGTTAGCGTATCCAGCATCTATGATATAATACTTCCCTATAGAGAAATAAGCAACATGTTATCGATTTATATAAACTTATAATCTCTAATTTCTAGTATTGTCTCTTACCCTTAGGAATAACTAGTCTATTTTCTCTACTGAGTACAGAATGCAGTTCTCATGCATCAGATGCCGATCCTTCTCAACCAGCAAGTACGTATTGGAATTTTATATCGAAAGAGACTGCTGCCATAACATTTTGTGATATAAATTGCTTCCTGTTGCAAAATCTTTGTATGCCCCATCGATTGCACCAATGCAGTCCTATTTAAATTCACCATAAAGAAGGTAGTAAGCATGATACTAGCAAGCTCTACATATTTGAAAACAAAGTGAGATTGTAATAGATAATCCATCATAAATAATGTGAGATTGTGATAGGTAATCACCTTAAAATATAGGGCCCGATGATTGTTGTTGCGTATCTCTGGATGAGTTGCAAAGCTAAGCTTGTTTCATAAAGTCTGAGTAGAGGTTCACTACTGTAGTTAGTACAATGTTGAAATGTCGACTAACCGTTTTGTCGGAATGAGAAAATCGATTGCCGATAACTTGATTATTAACATTGTGGCTAAGAGTGTGCAGAAATATTACTAATTGTTCTTCTATAGACACCCTTCTTGTGGGACGTAGAATGCCTCTATCTCGTAAGATGTTATGAAGATAAACAAATGCATGCTTGCTCAATCTCAATTGGTTCTGACATTGTACATCTGATGCGTTACTAATTCCATTTATATATATTTTTTCTTTCTAGGCCCCTATCCACATTTGGTTCTCTATCTATGTAACTTGTATGATACTAGGCCACAGCTGCAACACATGGAGTTGCAGCTACCAACATAAGCATGGATAACCTATCACGTTCATCGTCCTCTTACGTTTCCATTTCATTGGTGCAGACATTTTCTCCATGGTTGTTAGACATCTATCATTCATAAAACCACATTATAAGACAATTCATTCTTAAAAGCTGCATAGAACTTAAATAACTCGCAAGAAGATAAAAATAAAGCTAAACATCAAATGGGAAAGTAAACAGTAAAGTACGAATAATAAAGAAGATGTTATAATAAAATCCAAATGCATTCAAATTGGAATGGAGATGCACAATATTAGTTCCAATCACAAAAAAATAGTCTCCCAAACTGTAGTGTTCACACTATGAAAATTAGATAAAAACAATCCACATGGTTAGATATAGGAAACTGAACTATGTTGTTGGGGTAGCTTTGAAGTCTATGAAAATTAGATAACAACAATCGAAAAGCTTTTGATACTTGTTGAGTAAGATTTGAAGTCTATGGTACCTGAGTTGCTATAACTAAATATATTGAGAAACTTGCTCTGCAGCAAAACATGATACAGTAGCTTGTTCGAATGCAATCCAAACCAAAAAGTTCATGAAATTTATGACCTCTCTTTCCTCTCTCAACTTGCTTCCATCATGTGAGATTAAGGTTCAAAGGCTGTATATGTTTGAGTGGTTAGCGCCCTAGGTTTAATAGCTTTATAAGCTAGGCATGAGTAGGTTTAGAGTGGTGTGATAGGTCTTATATGAGTTGGCATTTGATGGGCTGTGGCACATGCGCCCTATTAAGGTTAGGTAGCATGGAAATGATTGATGAAGTGTCATAGGCGGTTGTGGAGGGTTGGAGTTGGTGAGAGGGTGTGACTAGTCTCGGATGGATAGATGGATATAGAAGACTGTGTGGAGTAGAGGCATGGAAGATGCTTGGTTGTCGAGGTATGGCAAGGAGAGAGTGAGGATTGGATGGAGAGAATGAGAGATAGAAGAGATGGGAAGTGTTGACCTAACATTATTGGAATCAGTGTACCAAGAGTTATGGTTTGTGAAATTGGCACAAGAGGGCTTGAGGAATCAATACCTCAATGATGGAATCAACACCACCAAATGCTTGAAGAAGAAACTATTAGTATGAGTGATCTTGGGATTTTGGCAATTTGTAGTTTGCTTTTATTGGATTTCATTAGCTGGAATTAGTGCATTGATTATGGAATTGGTTGAATTTGCATATTTTGATAAATTTGACTTGATATGTCACTACAAAGAAATGTGGAATCATCTTTGTTAAATATAATTGCAGTCAATCAGATCTAGATACTTTAGTTGTTTCATGAAATTATTCTTTGAAATAAAAAAAAAGATATCTTAATGGGTATTCACGAAACAATCTTAAATTTATAGAGGCTGATACTTTGACCTAGATGGGGAGGTCAAAACAATTTTTACAGCAAATCAGAGAGAGAGAACGCATCAAATGGATAGAATGTGCTGTTACAGAGACAAAAGCACTAGTCTTAAAAGAAATAAAACTATTATTTCATACACTTCTCAAAAATGCTTGTAGACAAACCTTCAAGATAATGAAACATATGCTTCACTAGCTTGACAAATCTACCTAACTCTACCCAGGAAAACTAACATATTTATACCCTAACAATCTAGAAGAAATAAAAGCAGAAAACAATACTTCAAACAAAGAAAGGCAACATATGCTCTAGATATTGAACCAAATCATCCAAAAACAGCAACATATGCTCAAAATATTGAATTAGATCATCCATGAAATTTGAGCAATATGACCTTATGATCTAACTCGAATCAATTAAAATGTAAAGAAAACACAGTCAAACGATGTTCTAAATGAGGGCAAATGGCATGGATCTGGGATTGATACAACAGGGTACATAATACAAATCAAAGGGTAAGAAAATGCAATGAATCCCCAATTACAAACTTACTTGTATGCAGAGAGATTGAACAAGCCAACCTTATGTGTATATGTACAAAAAAAATATACAAAGCCCTAAAAAATTAAAAGAGAGATAACAGAGAACAATAACAGAGATAGCTAAGTAAAACCCTAAAAAATGAGAGAAATGGGGACTTAGAGAGAGAGAGAGAGAGGCATCTGGTTAGAGAGAGAATGGGAGGGAGAAGAGATCACGAGCTTAGAGAGAGAGTTTGTAGTATGAGGGAGGGCTTAAAGAAAGCAGAGGCCGTGAGCTGGTTAGAGAGAGAATGGGAGGGAGAAGAGATCGTGGGTCTAGAGAGAGTGTGGTATAAGAGAGAGGGACCATGGCCTGAGTGAGTTGTTACTTGGTTAGAGAGAGAGAGCACGGGCTTGGGTATGAAGGAGTGGGTTAGAGAGAGAGAGCACGGACTCGGGCATGAAGGAGTGGGTTAGAGAGAGAGTTTTTAGGTTGTGAAATTTAAACGAGTGAATGACGGAGTTTTTGCGGTGTGGAAAAGACATCATGGAAATGCAAAAAACCAACTTTTTTTTTAGGAATGGGATCATGGAAAAGTAAGTCACATTTTCATGATGTTGATTTTCCTAATTTTAGATACCCTAGTCTTTAAGCAATCTAAACAGTGGATTTGGGTAATATCCAAGATATTATAAATCCATGCCTTAAAATCTATGTTCCTAAACATGTCCTTATATCTTTCCTCACCTCTTCCATCGCATGAATCAGTTGTTTGCATTTTGTTTTGAGGAGTCAATCTATGGTTTGGAATACTGTTTGAAAAATAGCTGATCAGACTCAGAATTACGTTAGTCAGTTTGCAATTCTGGTCTTGTTTCAAGTAAGAGATATATGTAAGGCTAACAATGGAGTTAAGTGGGTAGGTGGATCATCATCATTATTATCATAAAAGTCTTTTCCCAACTATTTGGAGTTGGCTATGCGATTCTTAGTCTGCCATTCTGTTCTATCAAGGCCATACTTTTAGTGAGGCCATAAGTTCCCATATATTTTCTTACTACTTCCAACCATATCCTCTTGCCCTTTTTGAGCCTTTCACTTGAACCAACTAGCAAATCTTGGGTTTGTGTTGCATTTGGCTAGTCCACCTAAGTCAACTTTCTCTAATCCTATCACCTATCGGAGCCACTCTTAAGTTTTTCCGAACGTATTCATTTCTTATTCTATCTATTCTTGTTTGCCAATCATCAATCTCAATGTTTTCATCTCAATTATACTCATCTTCTGGATATGGTGTTTCTTGCCCATCCAATATTCTTCCCCGTAAAGCAAGCCATGTCTTATAGTTGTATTATAGAACTTCCTCATTTGCTTCATTGGTGTGCGACAATCACATAAAATTCTAGTTGTGCATCTCTGCTTCGCCCAACCCGCTCTAATTGTATGTGTGATGTGTTCCTCAATCCATCAATTTTTCTTGATTATTGACCCATGATATCGTGAGGGCGTTCTTTTTGGTATTTTTTGACCCAATCTATACTATTTTCTCGTCTTTACTCATATTATTACTAAACTTGCATTCTATATATTTTGTTTTAGTTCGATTAGTTTTAGAACTTTTAAATTCATGACAGATTTAGGATTTAGGATTTATGGTAGGTTTTAACAAAATTTTATGTTGGCTACCTACCTAAAACAACCCACCTAAAGTTTAAGTTCCTCAAATGGGGAGGTAGATATGTTGGCTAAATAGGGAATGGGTCTTGGGGAGAGGGTAGTGCACTTATGTTTGATATTTGTTCTCTTATTTGTTGTGAATTTTTTCATGTATTGTTCTTAATTAATAAAAATTATAATAATGATTAACAAAGAAAAGAGTTGGGCTATTTTGGTTTGAAGAATTCTAGAATCCCTCATTTCTCATGGTTTTTGTTACATTTATTAATTTATTTGTTAACTTATGCTGATATGTCATTGGAGTCACGCAAGTCAGACTAGGCAAGTTGTGGCGTACCGTTGGCTCCCGATTTTGATTTTTCAATCATTTTCTTGGATTATCTTATATTTCTTATTATGATTGTTATTAGGGAGAAAACGTTTTGAAATATGTTATTACAGCCCTAACAAGCCTGGACTGCTATGAAACTGAAATGGTTGTCATAAATAACAAGGGGGAAATTTTAGGAACCGTTGAATGAAAATGGGCTTTATACTATAGAAATGTATACAATGAGACAAGTTACTTTTGATTTAAGGAGGTCACAATTATCATTGCTCTTTAGATTTGAAATTGGGTGGTTGATGATATGTCATTGCTTGGGTACAAAGTCTAAAATAATTTTTATCGAATGTTGTGAAACTTTCATTTATTGGATTTCAAAACTAATGGTTAAAAGTGATTGTGGCTTCCTTATACAAAAAATAAATGATATCATAGCATATAATCATTTATATTACAACAAAATAAGGTACTTCACAAAAAAACCTCCGAAAAAGGTTGTTCTGAGGATAAAAACCATCGAAGTGGTTATTCCAAACTCAAGTTGTATAAATTTAAAAAAGAGTTTAAAGAATAGTGTACTTTGTAATACATTATTTGGAATGTCTATTTTTATGATTTTCAAGTTTTGATAAAATTTCATTTTAAATTTCTTAATTGAGGATATATTTTCTTGTCATTATGAGAGTTTTTGGCTCCTGAACTACATCTTCTGGTATGGATTGAAGGTGAGGGTTGCTTAGGTGGTTTAGCATTGATGCCTTGTAAATCCTATCCATAGTTAAATAATAATTAAATTTCGACAGTAGTGAGACCAACTTTGCTTTATGAGGACGGAATGTTGAGCAGACAAAAAACAATATGCTCATAAAATGACTGTTGTCGAGATGATGATTTGAGATGGATGAGTGGCAAGACAAAAAGGAATAGAATTAAGTTTGACACTAATTAAGATGAGAGATATTAGACTTAGGTGGGTTGGCCATGTATGGCATCGACCTAATGCAACAAATGTAAGGAGGTGCGAGTTAGTTCAAGTGGAATGATTGAAAAGGGCAAGGGTTAGGGCCAAAATGACGTAATTGGAAGTAGTTCGAAAAGATATGGGAATTTATAGCCCCATTAAGGGTATGACCTTAAACATAACAGAATGACGGATCAGGATTCGTGTAGCTGACCCTAATTAATTGGAAAAAGGCTATAATGATGATGGTATCAAATTATATTTTTGGTTTCTGTGCAAAACGCCGATGCTTCTGACAAATTTTTTTTTCTTGGTATCACTTTGTAATCAATTTCAAAAGATTTGCTCCCTCCATTAAATAGGTGGTCGAGAGTGGGAATTCCTTCGAATTGATGTTGAGGATACTTTCTGTTTTGGTTGTCCTATATATATTTAAAAGTGACTTTTGACTATAAATAGTTTATTTGTCGAGGTTATTTTTGTCTTTTTGAAATCCCTCTAGTACTTAATTTTGAATTTTAAAAAGAAAATTATTTGGTGTGTCCAAGCCCACACCTATTACTATGCGGGCTTGGAGATCTACACTGTCCACCAAAACTAGGTCCTTAAATAATAGTCCTCCAAAAAAAAAGTAAAATCAACGGGTTAAATCTTTTTTCTAAAACATATTATTTCTAAAAATTTATTCATTTTTACAGATTAATAATCTCCAGGTTAAAGATTATATATTCCCTAAAAATTAAGCTCAAGTTTTATTTCAAAAATAAATTATTAAGGGGCTCGCATTTCAACATGTGAGTTCGCGGACCCATAAACACCGTGTCCTTTGAAAAATGTCTTTCACTTTACCGTTGATTATTGAATTTTAAAATTATAAATATACCATTTTTAAAAATTTCAAACAAATTATTTTTAATAGAAATGTTATATTGGTAGTTCTACATTAAAAGGTTATTAAAAAGAATTTTTTATTTTTTATTGTTATTTTTTAATATTTTTTTTGTCAGCCTTTCGCTATAAAAAATTTCAAAGTAGAAAATTCTCAATTTACTATTAGCATGATGCATCCTAGAACCCTACGCACACTCATTTTATGGTAAAATAATGCACTTTCAACAATCATGTTTGGCGCATTTGTTGGACCTCACTTTTTAAATATACATTATTTTCATTCATATGAACAATATAAAAAGAAAGTAATTTTTTAGGGAAAATATCTGAGTAGACCCTACTTTTTATAGCAGTTTCCCAGTGTCCCCTACACTTTGAAGACTATCTTGCGGCATAAAAGTTTTCAAAATCATTTCTTGCAACCCCTGATTCCCGTTTGATGCTTGTAGTAGCATTTTGCCGTCCTAAATAATATCAATTCCAAATGCACCCACTCTCTCTCACTCATTTTAGCCTATCTCATTTCTCTCTCTTCCTCTCCCTCCAACCTGTCTCCTTCTCTCATGCCCTCTCTCCCTTGAACCTCTCTCTCACTCACGCCCCCTCCCTTCAAACCCTCTCTTTGTCTATATCTCACCTCTCTCCCTCAACCCCCCCCCCTCTCTCTCTAATACTAGAGCCAGAGGCCTGCAATCAAAGCAGGATTCATTTTCCTGCCATTTTTCACGAAGATAAATCTTAGGATACCTTGATGGAAATTATCTTTCTTGGCGAACTTCATTTTTGACATTGAAAAACCCATTTGCTAAAATTTCATTTTAGCAAGACCGACCTCCGCTGGTCCTGCCCTCATTGAAATGGAGAAAGCTATAATCTTTGACTTTAATCTCACTCTCCACATCATTGCCATCATTGGCGAATTACTGCTCATTATGAACAGTGTGAGAGATACATCAAAGGAGGTGAAAGAGGAGCAAGCCGCAACCGTGATGAACACGGCGAGGGCGGAGATATCAGAGGCCCTGAATCTGATGAAGAGGGCGGTGAATATGGATTTGGAGGTGAAGATGGGTGGGGCCGAAGAAGGTGGAGGCCATAAAGGCCATAACTCAGAGATTGTGGCCCTCACCTTGGAGATTATGAAAAACGGTATGGACAAGAAACTACTGGTGTCTTGTGACCATTTTGGTGCTTTCTTCTTCCTCTCTCTAAGTGGTTCGTGAATGAAGGGTGAGGCTTTGGCAATCCATCGTTGAAGTGGTTCGTGAATGAAGGGTGAGGTTTTGGCCATCCATCTTTGAAGAAATACACATGGAGGAAATGAGAGAACACGAACAAAAGGTCTTTGATGGAAAACAGTCATATTCTCAAGCCTAAAGATATTTGATGAAAAACAATCATATTCTCATGCCTAAAGAGGACTCTTCACCTTGCCACTAAGCTGGGCCATACCTAAACCCCTCTAAATTTTAGAGTACCTCATATCTCTCTCTAGATATATACAAACCCTTCTTTGTCCCTCCATTAATGGAGATTCGTGAAGATCATGTGTGCTGCTCCATTACTCCTGAAAAATAAATGGAAAATCTATCATGAAAATTTGGATAGAACCAGGTGTTTTTGTATCAAATAGCAGTAGATTAGAGAGAGAAAATAGGGGTTGGGGGAGAGAGACAAGATACACAGAGAGAGAGCGCGAGGTTTTGGGAGAGAGGCTCGGAGAATGATAAAGAGGTTTAGGGAGAGAAGATGTGAGAGAGATACAGAGCTGGGCCCATGGAAGGGAGAGGGCGTATGAGAGAGAATTGAGATAGTGGGTAAAATGAGAGAGGGTGGGTGCATTTAAAATTTGGAACTTTATTTAGGATAGCAAAATGCTACTAAAAGCATCAAACGGGGATCAGGGGGTTGCAAGAAACGATTTTGAAAACTTTAATGCCGCAAGATAGACTTTAAAGTTCATGGGACACTTGGAAACTGTTCTAAAAATTAGGGTCTACAGGCATATTTTTTCAATTTTTTAAGGGTGCAGTTGGCATACGGATGCATTCTTAGCTGTAGAGGTAAGGTGTACCTTCAAATTTTATCATAGTATATAATTTTGAGGTAAAATATTCTTAGGATTATCTCAAAATCTATTTTTATATCTAATTATAAAATTTTAAATTTCAAAATAGTTAAAATCAAGTAGATATCTAAACATATGAAAATCTTGAAAATGAATTGTGTAGATAATATGTTGTAAAATGCACTATTTCTGAGACTTAAAATCTTTTTATTTTTCATGGTCATACATCTCGATGTCGAGATGATCAATCAAAGGGTTTTTCAACATTAAAACTACCTTTTTCGATGGATTTTGGAGGTGCATCCGTAGTTCTACATTATAAGGTTGCATCTTTATATAAACTTTTTCCATTGTTCAATGCAATGAACATAAGTCCTTCATTTGATGGTATGATTAGATCTAGGCCCTAGAGTGATATCTTTTTCTTCATCCCAAATTTTGTGTATAGCTTTATCATCATCACATGAATAAATTGATTTTGAGTTTTTCAAGGTTGAGATCCCATATACGACATTTTTTAATCTGCAAATTCAAATTTTCTTCTTCTTTGGGATTGATTATTGGGATCAAGGGAAAGGCATAGTCTCTCCTCCTTTAAACTTTATAAACTTTTATTTTATTTCGGTTTGTTGTATCAAAAGTGAAAAGGTTATATGCTTCGTCGGAGGAGGCTTGTAAGGATTATAAAATAGTAGGTGAAGTACTGTAGAATTTTGTAAAAAATATTAAAATTTAAACACTATCAGACATCTATGACCGTGTGATAAACTTTGATTGGTGCTAAAGCCGTAGGTGAAGTAATGTAGAGCTTCACCTATTGGC
>NW_006496628.1:1406740-1454438 GCF_000471905.2 Amborella trichopoda | reverse complement strand
AAATACGATTTTTAAGGTAAGTTAACAGATAAAAAATAAATAAAAGAATCAAAATAGTAAAAAAAAGAAGAAAAAGAGAGGAGGAAATAATACCAAATCGGGCCGGATGGCCCGGGATTCCCGAGCCTTCAAGAGCTCACCCGTATCAGAACCGGTCCCTTTGTCTCTCTAATTTCGGATGTTGACCCGCGAATCTCTGATGTAAAGGATTAGATCTAGGGTTGTTGTGCCCTAATTCCAGTTGTACCCTAGGTCCAGGTTTTCTCAATCTTGGGAGTTAGGACTTCAAGAAGTTAGGGTTTCTTTCTTCTCTAGGGTTTTCAATCTAGAGATTTTTCTATAGCTGTCGGTTTTTCTTGGGATTTGGAGGAGAATTTTTTCAGTTTTATAAGGGTTTTGTGATCTCCAGAGGTTGAATATGAGATTTTCTCTAATTTTTTGGGATTTTTTCTAAATTTTTAAGAATTTTCTAAGGGTTTTTCCTATTTTGATATTTTTTGGGTAATTTTTCAAATTCCGAGAATTTAAAAGGTTTTTTTGATATATTTTTCTCTCTCCTTTTGGGTTAGGGAGAGGGGGTATTTATAAGATTTAATTGGTGATTTTTTCTAAATGTTTTGGAGTTTTCTAAAATTTTTTGGATTTATCTAATTAAAGAAAACATGTTTATTGCATCATCAAATGCATTGACTATGTCATCAGCCCGTGTCTGGGTCTGTCGGGCCCCTTACAGCCTGACCCGCGTCCCGACAGTTGGGTCTCACAAGGACTAAATTGTTATTTGTTATATCTTTTTATCTATATGTCCGATTCAGGCGATTCGTGGACCGTTGGAAAGCTCTTGGGCTCTACTTGAAATTGAGATAGGATTTGGGTTGTTTTGGGGTAATTAAATTGGGTCTACTTGGATAATGTGGTCTTAAAGATTCAGAAAACCATAGAATTTGCCAGATTTAAAATGGGGTATCTATAGTTGCCCCTCTTTGACACTCCCTATCCTTCGAGCGATAGGTGCGTGGCAAAGAAGTAGACACTTTGGCATTCCTTGTCATTTGAGGGGCAGGTGAACGTTAAAGATAAAACAAACGTTTTTAATTTCTTCGTGAGGTCACGTGGTTAGGGGTACACTAACTATTCCTCCAAGTCATTGTGCTCACCGAGCTCACCCACCTAGGGAATTTTACCTCCTAAGGTTTTTGGCATGAGATGTCGATGAGTTACACAAGCTTAAAACTCGAGTTGGATTTTCTAGCCATGCCACTTAACTTTAGGGGTTTTTGTACGTTTGAATTTTTAACCCTGGATTTTCTTTGATCTCCTTAGGGTTTCCTAAGGTTGTCTATAAGAAAAGGCTTTCTATAGGAAGAGACTTATCTGGCAGAATTCACAGTGAGAGAGGAGGCAGCAATGCGACAATCGCGGTAACTCGATAATCATCATATATGGGTGTCCAATCTCTTTCATTTTTTTAAGAATTTTTTAGAATTTTTTGAAAGTAGGAGGTGATTTGAAATAGAACCCGGAGTAAGGATAGGTTACGATTTTAACAAAGAAATTAAAATTTTGAAAAACATAAGACATAGTGAAAATTTTGAAAAGAGAGATATTTCAAAAACCAAGGTTGGTTAACAGTTTTAACTCTTGCAACCATAGAGCCCTCTAAGCAGTTTAGCGTCATGCAGTGATGGACCATACACCCGACCCTTTTACGTCAATATGGGGATAGACGGAATCCATTGAACAGGGTGGTTGTGCCCTGGATACACCCGACCTTTTGCATTATACGGGGCTAGACAGTAGCTGTCTCGACTCTTTTACGTCGCATGAGTTTGACGTTTTTTTTTTTTAATTGAAACAGGGTGGTTGTGCCCTGGATACATACGACCTTTCACGTCACATGGAGATAGACGATATTTGCCTCGGCTCTTTTATGTCGCACAAGTTTGACGTCTTTCTATTGAAACTACGTGGTTGTGCCCTGGATACACCCGACCTTTTGCGTCATACAGAGATAGACGGTACCTGTCTCAGCTCTTTTACGTCGCACATGTTTGACGTCTTTCCATTAAACATGGTGGTTGTTCTTTGAATACACCCGACCTTTCACGTCATACAGGGATAGACGGTATCTACCTCGGCTCTTTTACATTGCATAAGTTTAACTTTTTTTCATTGAAACATGGTGGTTGTGCTCTGAATACACCCGACCTTTCACGTCATATGGGGATAAACAGTACCTGCCCGACTCTTTTACGTTGGATGAGTTTGACGTTTTTCCATTAAAACACGGTGGTTGTGCTATGAATACACCCGACTTTTCACGTCGTATGAAAGTAGATGATATCTGCCTTGACTCTTTTACGTCGCACGAGTTTACGTCTTTCCTATCTCGGCTCTTTAACGTCGCGCGAGTTTGACGTTTTTCCTGTCTCGACTCTTTAATGTCGCACGAGTTTGATGTTTTTCCTGTGTCGGCTCTTTAACGTCGCACGAGTTTGAAGTTTTTTTCCTGTCTCGGCTCTTTAGCGTTGCATGAGTTTGATATTTTTTTTCCTGTCTCAGCTCTTTAATGCACATGAATTTGACGTTTTTCTTGTCTCATCTCTTTAACATCACACAATTTTGACGGTTTTTTTAATTGGACTTTGGAACATCATACGCACATACAGGGATGAACTTGCCTCATTTTCCTCAAGGGATCCATTCGAGAGAAAAATGCTCCCAAACTAGCCAATATTGTCATTGGCGAGGTTCACCCATTTCTAATATGCAATAGTTGGTAGTTATACTCATACAACCATGGAGTGCCTTTCAAGCCTCCATAACAGGCGTAGAAAATTGGCTTCGAGAACGAGGCCAAATTGACTAATAGTTTAACCTCTTGTAGTGATGGATGAAGTTCTTTCTAAAAGGGTTTTGGAAATGGAGGGTTTTAACAATCTGATTGAAAAAGTACTTTTAAAAGGGATGAGCCTTACAGCTTTGCCACTTGTGGCCCCTTTGGTGGTCATTTTTCTTTATTATATTTTACCCAAACTGTTGAGGAACAACTTTACTTTGGTATGCCCTCTCGAATCTATGCTGGTAAGTAACAATATTTTGTGTTACTTATAGTTGTCTTTCATCCAAATTAACGAGGGCAGCGATTCGTGCTTCAATCTTTTGTTCCTCATTTGAATCTTTATGAATAAGTACTCGGAGCGACGATATCTCAACTTTAATGAGTAACACTGCTTCCATACCATACACCAATGAGTACGGGATCATGCCAGTAGAAGTCTTCTCAGTTGTCCGGTAGGCCCATAGTGCGTCATTTAGCTTTTTGTGCCAATGTTTACCACCTTCTGTTCTTCTGTTTATATTTCTGAGAAATCCTTTGTTTGTAGCCTTTGCTTATCCATTTCCTTGAGGGT
Organism: Amborella trichopoda; assembly: GCF_000471905.2. Next base: position 1,451,025 of record NW_006496628.1, on the reverse strand, counting down.
AGTAAGTTGTGGAGAATTTCTGCGTTATCCCAAACTTTTTGCACACCTTAGAGACCTTTTCATTTTTGAGATTGGATCCATTGTCAGTAATGATTGACTCGAGAATACCGAACTTGAATACAATATTGTTCTACATGAAACGGGCAACATGTTGTTCCTCAATTTTGACAAATGATGCGGCCTCTACCCATTTGGTGAAGTACTCTATAGCCGTTACAAAACGGTAGCCGTTTGAGGCTTTCGGTGAGATCATTCCGATGATATCAAGACCCCACATGGCAAAGGGCCATACAGGTGGTGTTGAGTTGAGTGGTACAGATGGTGCATGGATAAGTTCTCCATAAAGCTAACAATTGAGACACCTCTTTACGAACTTCCAACAATCTTCAGTCATGGTGATCCAGTAATAGCCTTGGCGCCTGATTTTTTGAGCTAAGGCGGCTGTGCCAGAATGACCTCCTTCATTGTGTAACTTTGTCAGTACTTGGTTGATTTCTAGTTGATCAAGACATCATAGAATGATGTCATCGAAGGACTTTTTGAAAAGTAGATTACCTCTTACTAAGAATCTCATGGAAAACCTTCAAATGACTTCTTTATCCTTTTTGGTGGCTCCTTCAGAGTCTAACCCATCTTTCAGCAAGGACAGAACATTGTGGAACCATGGTTTTGCCTTAACTAGCACTTCTGAAGCTACGAGAGACATTTTTCCATCGTTCTCATTTTCTTGCTCTATTTCTTCTTCGATCCTTGGTGGGGAAGGATCATGTTTGTTCCTGATATAGAATAGCAGCATGGTGATTTTTGGAGGAATATCAACCATTGAAGCAAGGGTCGCAAGGGCGTCGACGAACCGATTATTTTATCTAGTTACATGCTGAAAGTGATTTTCTTGAAATATGGAATCATCATTTCCACCTTTTCTTGATAGGGCTTGAGCTTGTCTTTTTTCACCTTCCAAATCCCTTGAATTTGGTTTATAACGAGTAAGGAGTCACTAATCACTCGTAGTTGTTGGATTTTCATTCCCATGACGTTCTCGAGCCCTGCTATCAAGGCTTCATATTCAGCAACGTTATTGATACATGGGAAATTCAATCTGATGGCTATTGGCATTAAAATATTCTCTGGTGAGCATAATATGACTCCTATACTTGACCGGTATTCATTCCTTGCGCCATTAAAGCATAGCTTCCAAATTGATTCCTCAATTGTGAAGAGGTTCTCATCAGAGAGATCCATGTTTACGGGAGTGTTATCTGGCAGTGTGAGTTCAGCTAAGTGGTCAGCAATGACTTGTCCTTTGATCGATTTTTGAATAACATATTCGATCTCGAACTCGCTCAATAGCATTCTCCACTTCGCCAAACGTCCGTTCAAGACTGGTCTCTTCAATAGGTACTTGAGTAGGTCTATTTTTGAGATGAGCTTGACTGAATGAGATAAGACATAGTGTCTTAACTTCTGCATGGCCCACACAAGCGTCAAGCGATGCTTCTCCACATCCGTGTGTCTTATCTCATAGTCCACCATAGTCTTGCTGATGTAGTATATCACTTGTTCTTTTCCATGGTCATCGTTTTGTCCTAACATTGCCCCCATGGTCTTGTCTCTCAATGACATGTATAGGAACAATGGTGTTTGAACTAGGAGGACTAAGGATGGGAGGTTTGGTGAGGTACTCATTGATTTGATCAAACACTTCTTGGCACTCATTATCCCATACGAATGGGGTATCTTTCTTGAGTAGTCTATTAAATGGCGCTCACTTGTTTGCTAGTTATGAGATGAAATGCTTTATGGCTTGTATGCGACCTTGTAGCCTACGAATTTCTCTGATGTTCAGGGGAGAGGGCATTTCAGTGATGGCTTGTATTTTGGATGGGTCCACCTCAATGTCTCTTTGCTTACTATAAAGCCTAGTAATTTGTCGGATTCAACCCTAAAGGCACATTTTTACGGATTGAGTTTGAGTTGATGTTTCCGGAGTCTTTTGAAAGTGGTTCTCAAGTTAGTGAGATGATCAGGCCTAGTCTTCGACTTGACTAGAATGTCGTCGACATAGTCTTCCATGATGGTGTACATTAAGTCGTGGAAGATGCTAGTCATTGTATGCTAATAAGTTGCCCCTGCATTTTTGAGGCTGACGGGCATGATTTTGTAGCAGTAAGCTTCCCATTGCGTTATGAACGAAGTCTTGGTCTGGTCTTCTTGTAACCTAACAAGCTGTCCACGAATGACAACATCTCATTCCCAGCACTGTTGCTGACCATGGCATCTATGTTTGGTAATGGAAAATTGTCCTTTGGGCATGCCTTGTTGAAGTCTCTGGAGTCAACACACGGTTGGATCCTCCCGTCTTTCTTGGGTACGACTACTATGTTGGCCAACCATTTTGAGTAATCGACGGGAGTAATGAACTTCTCTTTGAACAGCTTGTTGATTTCTTTTTTAATTTTGAGCTCAAGGTGGGTCTTCTGACGTCGGAGTTTCTACCTTACAGGCTTGGCCCCTTCATTGAATATTAGGTGATGTTGCATCAATATGGTATCTAGCCCTGACATATCATCGTATGACTAGATGAAGACATCGCGATATTCCTTGAGAAAGGAAATCACATTTTCCTGCTCATTAAGAGATAGGGAGGTTCCAATCTTGGTTAACCTTGGGTCCTTCTCAGTTCTTACGTTTATGTCGATCGTCTCTTTGATATTAGCCGTTGGGTCACCGTCAAACCTCTTCTTGAATTGGTTAACATGGGAAGTGAGTTCCTCATGTTGAGAGATTTCTTCAGACTCTTGGGGCTTTTGATCTTCATCTTGGTCATCCAATTCGTCATATTGGGTATTGTGCACCATTATCGGGCTATCTTGAGTGTTTGTCGTTTTTGAAAATTCTTTTTCATTATTATCAGTTTTATCATGTTTTGATTTTTCAACGGTTTTTAAAATAACACAAGAGGTGTCCCTTATGGGACTCGCGAGAGAAATGTTGGGGACTGGACGTGCAGGGTGGTTAGATGGTCGCCCTGCGCATATCCGTTTTTTGGTATCGAGACTTGAAGGTGCCAGCGATTCTCAAGATAAGGGAGTGATCGATCAATTCCATTCTTGGGTTTGAATCGATGGATGAGCACGCTTGGCTGTGTTAGAGCCGATTGTGCATACCTTCAAATCCAGGTCAGCAAAAAGTTCTTCAATTTCCAGTTCTTGTGTGTGCTGAGATGTGGAAGAAGAGTCATTCCCCGTTGAGGATTCAAGGATCATCTTAGGCCGTTTTGAAGGATGGGCATCAAGAGGATCGAGGCTTTGAATGCCTTCAGATATAAAGCCCGGATAGCTTGAAGGCTTCATCCGGCTTTGCAATATGATGAGAGAACACCTGAGACCTCTTCGATTCCCGTTTTCAGTTTTGGCTTTGAATGATTCAGAAATGGCCTCCATTATGCCTTGCCCTTAACTCCCCAAGCCTTGACTTGGTTTGAAGCCTTGGGAGAAGAGCATGTTCCAAGCTTCGAGGGACCCAAAACCATATTGATGTTGACATTGGATAATGTCATCTATCGATGCAGAAGTTTGCAAAATTTGAGGAATAGGGTCGCCGGCCTCTAGGCGCAAGGTGGCACAATTAGCTTGCTCGAAGGAAGCTAGCGGGATTTCTTCGAGCTCAACTCCTATAACTAGCTTCCCGTTATGTATAGTAGGGTTGAGAAAAGCAGGGGTTCAATACATACCTTTACGATGCCGTTTTTAGTTGGAAACATTGATGGAGTGTAGAGGTGTAACAATCCTAAAATTTCAAAAAAAAAGAAAAAGGGAGAAAAGATGCTTTTAAATAGATGATGGTCTGTTTGAGTATGATGGTCCTTGGGGACCATCACTATTTTCAAAAGTTTTTGCCTTTGCCTTTGCCTTTACTTTTTCTTTTTCCTGCTTTTGCCTCCTGCTGCCTGCTGCTCGCCACGTCCTTTAGCGGACGTGGTTTTCGTATGTTAAAAGCAGACGCTTAACGCGACACCTCAGATATGAGGTAGAGCGTAATAAAATATTATAATAATATGTTCTAAGAATTTAAATAGGGGAGGTGAGCACTCCTAACCCTAGAAAATTTTGAGATCTCTCTCTCTAGCCGAGTTTTATCGAAGTTCCCTCTCAAATATTTGTGGGTAAGTGACATCGTCTTCCTGAAAAATAGTCTATTTTTAATAAATAGTAATATTTTCGTCTAGGATCTTTATTTTATCAGTTTTATGTGTAAGTGACATCGTCTTCCTGAAAAATAGTCTATTTCTAATAAATAGTGATATTTTCGTCTAGGATCTTTATTTTATCAGTTTTATGTGTAAGTGACATCGTCTTTCTGAAAAATAGTCTATTTCTAATAAATAGTGATATTTTCGTCTAGGATCTTTATTTTATCAGTTTTATGTGTAAGTGACATCGTCTTCTTGAAAAATAGTCTATTTCTAATAAATAGTGATATTTTCGTCTAGGATCTTTATTTTATCAGTTTTATGTGTAAGTGACATCGTCTTCCTGAAAAATAGTCTATTTATAATAAATAGTGATATTTTCGTCTAGGATCTTTATTTTATCAGTTTTATGTGTAAGTGACATCGTCTTCCTGAAAAATAGTCTATTTCTAATAAATAGTGATATTTTCGTGTAGGATCTTTATTTTATCAGTTTTATGTGTAAGTGACCTCATTGTCTCGAAAAATAATTCATTCTTTTTAAAAATAAAATGAAATAATTATTTCTGCTTATTATCATGAATTTTAGGCGCGATAAATTTTATGCGCACGTGACCTCATTATCTTGAAAAATAATCTTTTTGATAAAAATTGTGATATTTTATCTATGTTAGAAATTTTGAATGCTATAAATTAGAAAAATAAATTTATTTATTTTTCATGTTTATTGTTAGAAATAAATGTGATATTTCTTTCTACTGTTTTGAATATTTAGACATTGTAAAATTCATGTGCAAATGACTGCCTTATTATTTTTAAAAAAAAATTGACATTTTTGCAATTGATTATAGTATTGTTGTGAAATGTTTATTTGTGGATTGATATCCCATAAATTGTGATAATTCCGTATTCTTGAATTTTTATAAGAGTTTTTCTATACATATTAAATTGGTAATTATGCTAGAATGCCTTTACAAACTGCTACCTTTCTAAATTTGAGCCCAAAATATTTGATTGGTTATTTTTGAAATGTTATATAGAGTGATTGTTATTAATGGTTTAAGTGAAATTCATATTAATGATTTTAGTGATATGTTGAGTACATGATATTGCTGCTTTCGAATGTTTAAAGAGATTTAGAAATAATTTAAGTATGCAAGTGGACTCATCCGGTTCGCCGGTGAGGTATAAGTAGACCTATTTGGGACGCCGGTAGGGATTAAGTGGACTCATCCGGTACGCCGGTGAGGTATAAGTGGACCTGCAGGGATTAAGTGAACCTATCTGGGACGCCGATAGGGATTAAGTGGACCCATTAGGATGCTGATGGGGTATATAGGTGACCTACTTGGGACGCCAGTAGGGTATTTTGTGAAATCCTTTGAATTATGTACTGCCGTTAAAAGTGTTATAAGCATTTCATTTACTCGGATTATACTTAATTATGCAATTATTGAAAGTGAAACTGTTGATGCATTTATGTTAATAGATCTCATTTTGGAAAATATTGATATCTTTCAATCATGATTATTTTTAGGATTATGATGATCACTTACTGAGTAGCCAAACTCATCAAACTATGGTAAACATTTCTCAGGATAACTGCTGATTCATTTTGAGTGCTAGTCAAGATCAACCTTGGAAGATACTGTTGTTGTGCTAGCTTTCTTTATTTACTTTGTAAGACCTCGCCACTGTAAATTTGTCCTATCAATAGATGTATATATGTTTTGTCTGTCACATCTCAGGAATAACAGTACTGTAAATTCTTGGGGTGTGACAAGAGGCGACCACGATATTTTCATGCAGCCACAGTCTTCCTAACAACATGTTGAAAGAAGGTTTTATGTCCAAGACATAAAACTTTATCACTTGGATAGTAGGGCCGATCTTGAGTGTGAGAGGCAGTATGCCTTTAGCTTGTCTTTTGGATTCATTAGATGCAGCGATAGTTAGTTGACATGGCTCGAAGTCATTTGTTTTGCCTATCTACTTTACTGTTTTCATAGGGCATATGTTTAAGGATGCCCCATTATCAACAAGCACTCTTCATATCTCATATCTTTACATGAAGAGGGTGATGTGCAGAGGTTGGACATGAAGTTAGTTGAAGCTGGCTAAGATGTCATCGTCTGTGAACACGATTGGTGTTGGTGCCATCAACTGGTTGATCATTTCGCACAACTCATCCCGCTGTGTGTTGCTCGGGATGTGTGTCTTGGCAAGGACGTTCTCGATTTGGGTTCTATGTGCTGGTGAATTGGCAAGTAGCTCCAAGATGGAGATTTGAGCTTGGATCTTCCTGAGATGAGCTGGTAGATAGTAGGTGGTTGTAAATCCTTGAATTTCCTTGTTCGGCTCGTGATCTACGACCCCCGCTGGTTATTTGGTTTTTGAGATATTTCTCATTCTTTCATCGAGAGTATCAACCATCAATTGAATGGGTTTGAGCACTCGGCCTCTTCGGGTTAAGGAGTCGACCTTGCCAGCTTGAAGCTCGATAGGATCAGCCCTAGCAAGAGTAATGAGAGACTTTGGGGGTGTTGGTCCCATGTTTGGAAGATGACGTATTTTCATTGGTCCTGACCATATCAATCTCTAGTGTGTCATCTTCATCATATCGGTCCCATTTAGGAAGGTTATCGAGGTTTGGAGATGAAGGGCTTCCTCTTAGGAGGCTCAAAAGATCTTTTTTGGGTTCTTGAAAGTGATGATCACAAGCCAATATGAACTGACTGAGATTCTCTTCTTCGTCTCTACACTCAAATCATGTGAATGGCCATTCTCTTTCAAGTTGTCTTGAGCTCCCAGATTTTTGGTCGTTGTGACCATATTTTTTGGGAGATGATTTGTGATGATACCCATCTTTTGATTAGGCTCTTCGATAGGTTGATTTCTAAGTGCGATAGTGATGTCCCCCCTATTGATTAACCCCTTGAATTACCCGTTTCAAATATATGCAGTTTTGTGTATCATGAGTATGGTTTTGATGCCATTTACACCACCTGCTCTTATCCGTGACTTGAAATGGTAGTTCAGATGGTGGTGGGAGATAAATCATATTCTTATCCAAGAGTAATTCCAGCACCTTTTCTAATGGGTCTTTGAGGGGGGTGAAATTATCCTCTCACATTTGGTTATTATTTTGAGACCCCTTCTGTTTTGATTCGGATTGTTATGTTGAGCAGCTGATCCTTTGGCCGATCCGTTAACGACGATCTCATTAACCTGACTGGAAGCATTCCCCATGTTTTTGTTCTTATTTTGGGGAGCTATTATCAGCTTGTTGTTGGGCTTGGTGCTGAGGGGTGTCCGTTTGGCTCTTTCATGTCGTGCCCCCCGCTCGATCATGGAGTCGAAAGAGTGGGGGATTAGACTTAGGGCAAACCTAGCCTGACACTAGAGTAAAAACTTTAGCTAATACATAGGCTAAGACTAGACTGTAACCTAGACTTACTAGACTCAATAGATTTTGGTTAAGACCCTGAACTAGGGTACGCCTAGTCTAACTTTAGAGGCAACTCTTAAGCTTAGACCTATGCTAGAACCTAGACTAAGATCTAGACTAGATGGTACACGAGTCTCGGCTCGAATCAAGAGTGGGTCTAGGTTTGTAGGGGTAAGCAACCCTAATGTATTTTTTTAAAATTTTTATCTTTTTAATTTTGTTAAAACACAGGTAAACTAAGCATGGTGAAAGCAGGGAAAATATGATTTTAGTTAAAAGTAACAAACTAAAATAAAATCAAAAGGGCAGAAACAGAACAGATCTATCTGAAGCAAAATAATTTTTTTTATATTTTTAAAATTTTTATTTTAGGTAAAAAATTGGTCAATAGGGGGCCAAAAGTCCATGGAATGGTCCTGTGGGGTCCTAGAATTTTTTTGGGACACTTACAGTTGGGCGACACGGGTGGTGTCACCCAGGCGGCACTACTGGTGTCACCCTGGTAGGGTGGGTGACACAACTGGTGTCGCCCAAAAAAATTATTGTTATTATTTATTTTATTTATATTTTTATCTTATTAATTTAGATGAAATAAGACAACTTTAAACTTGGAAGAATCAGGAAATAAAACTATTTATAATGAAATAAATTAAAATAAAATAAAACAGAAAATCCTAGATTGAACTAAAAAATATTTTATTTACATTTTTAAAAACTTTATTTTGATCTTAAATTTTTTTTGTAGTCACAAAAGAGTCCCTTGAATAGATCCACAAAGTTATAGAGTTTTCTGAGACCTTTGCATTTGGGCAACATAGGGAGTGTCGCTCAGAAAAAGCAAGGTTTCGGAGCACTAAAACCCTGGATTCTAGTCACAACCGACTTTTGGGACCTATTGTGACTGAAAATAGTGAAAAACAATGAATAAAAATCATATTTTGAAACTTGGATCAAGCTCGAAATAGCCCCACGATGGGCGCCAAACTGTTTACGATGAAAATCTGTCAGATCTTCCGATGAAGATCTCTCGATGAAGATCTCTCGAATTTTAATACCTTAAACTAATTAAAAAGATGTAAATAAAGTGGTAGAGAAAGTGGGACAGATCGAATTCAGATCTAAAGTCAGATTTACCCGGAAACAAGCAAATCTACTATCAGATATGTGGTAGAGCCAGCATGATCCAGAACATTAAAATACGAATTTTAAGATAAGTTAATAGATAAAAAATAAATAAAAGAAGAAAAACACTAAAAAGTAGAAGAAAGAGAGAGGAAGAAATAATATCAAACTGAGCTGGATGGCCCGGGATTTTCGAGCCTTCGAGAGTGCACCCATATCAGAATCGGTCCCCTTTGCCTCTCTAATTTCAGATATTGACCATCAGATATTTGGTGTAAAGGGTTAGATCTAGGGTTGTTGTACCCTAATTCTAGTTTTGATCTAGGGTTTTTGTGCCCTAGGTCTAGGTTTTCTCAATCTTGGGGGTTAGGACTCTAGGAGGCTAGGGTTTTTATCTTTTCTCGGGTTTTCAATCTAGAGATTTTTCTAAAGTTATTGATCTTTCTTGGGATCTGGAGGAGAATTTCTTCAGTTTTATAAGGGTTTTGTGATCTATAGAGCTTGAATATGAATTCTGAGATTTTGTCTAATTTTTTGGGACTTTTTCTAAATTTTTAGGAATTTTCTAAGGGTTTTTCATATTCTTGGTTTTTTTTGGGTAATTTTTCTAATTTCGGGAATTTCTAAGGCTTCTTTAGTCTATTTTTATCTCTCCTTTTGGGTTAGGGAGATGAGGTATTTATAAGATTCTATTGGTGATTTTTTCTAAATTTTTTTGTGTTTCTTCGAAATGTTTTGGATTTATCTTGAAGTTTTAGCCTTATCTAATTAAAGAAAAGGCATTTACTATGTCATCAGATGCAGTAACTGTGTTATCAGCCCGTGTTTGGGCCTGTCGGGCCTATTATAACCCGGCCTGCAGCCCGACAGTTAGGTCTCACAGGCACTAAATTGTCATTTGTTATATCTTATTATCCATTGGTCCGATTTAAGTGATTCATGGACCGTTGGAAAGCTCTTGGGTTCTACTTGAAATTGGGATAGGATTTGGGTAGTTTTGGGGTAATTAAATTGGGTCTACTGGGATAACGTGGTCCTAAGGGTTCAAAAAACCATAGAATTTACCATATTTAAAATGGGATGTCTACAATTTGATGAACAGACGCTTCAAATTTCTGATTATTCTGAAAAATAAGAAATGAAATACCACCGGACACTCGTGACCGTGCGATGAACTTTGGATGGTGAAGAGGGTAGGAAAAGCATTGTCCATTTTCGCCTATAGGAGTTGGTAAGAGTTTTTCTATAGGCGGAAATGAATAGTGATTTCGCTTACCCTCATCACCATACAAACTTCATCGCACAGTTACAGCTGTCTGGTAGTGTTTCAATTTTTTTTTTTTCCAAATCCAAATTACTTGAAATTCGGAACGTGTGTACGTCTTAATGAGGTGCACCTAATAAAAATATGAAAAAAACAACTCGTAAAATATAAATTGACCAAAATACCCCAAAAATTTACAGGCATATTTTGGTCAATTTATATTTTGCTAATTATTTTTTTTATATTTTTATTAGGTGCACCTCACTAAGATGTACACATGATTCAAATTTCAAATCATTCCGATAAAAACAAATGAAAAATGAAGTACTACCGGATATATATATATATATATAGATAAAAGAATAAATGATTACTATAGTAATCCTAGTAAAGTGTAGAAGGAAATTTTTGTAGTTAAAGTGCTTGCCATACTTCGAAGATAAGAAATGCAGATATCATCTTCATTAACTGTAGCGAGAGTACTTAAAACATTAGTTGACTGCTAGGCATTAAAACAAGAATATGCACACCATAATAAAAAATAAATAAAAAATATCCATATTTCATTCACTAATAATCTGAAAATCATTTATTTTCAGTAAGCATAGATAGCAGACAAATTCAATGGAAATTAAGCGGGGCAAGATGACATTTTTTATCATCCATGAGTGATAACAAGAACCAAAATTACATATATATCCGTTTTAGTTTTCGTTATTATCAAAATACCAAATACTTTCCGTTATTACTGGAATGTCCATTTTTTTCACTTCATAACAATTTTTTTTTTAAAATGTGTTTTTACTCTTTTTCTGTTGTTCAACAATCGAAATACCTAGAATTTCTAACCGAAAATGGCCATGATAGTTTTACAGTTCATCGTCTATGCTCTCTACGTCTATGCTATGTGAATGTTCTAAAAATAGAGTTACCCATTTTCGGTTGTTCAACAACTGAAAGCAGACTGTGTTTTCCAAAAGCTTGCTAAAATACGCAGTGCTAATTTCAGTTGTTCAACATCTAAAATTAAGACATTTCCGGTTGTTCAATATCCGAAAATGTCTTGTTTTCGGTTCTTGAACAATCGAAAATGACAATTCAAATTTTTTAACTTTATGTCTATTTTCGGTTGTTCAATAATCGAAAACAAGACATTTTCGGATGTTGAACAACTAAAAGTGTCCTATTTCAGATGTTGAACAATCGAAAATATCTTATTTTCGGTTGTTCAACAACCGAAATTAGGATTGTGTTCTTCAGAAGCTTGCTGGAATACATAGTCCTAATTTCGGTTGTTCAACATCCAAAATTAAGACTGCGTTTTCCAGAAGCTTGCTGGAATATGCAATCCTAATTTTGGTTGTTCAACATATGAAATTAAGACCATTTCTGTGTTCAAAAACCAAAAATGGGTAAAACTCTATTTTTTTAGCATTCACATAGCATATATGTAGAGAGCAGAGAAGATGAATAGTAAAACAATCGGGCCCACTTTTGGTTGTTGAACAGCAAAATAATGGTAAAAACATATGTTTTAAAATTTTTTGTTATAAAGTGGAAAAAAAGAACATTCCAATAATAACGAAAAATATTTGGTATTTTGGTAATAACATAAAGTATAACGAATATATATGTAATTTTTCCAAAGTACGATTTTTTAAAAAAAGGAAATCCTACATAAAACTCCACAGAAATACAAACAACAAACACATGAATATTAAATTAAAAAAATTCATTCAGAATGACCAAAAAAAAGAAAAAAGAAAAAAAAAATTGCAACATAAGAGAGAGAAAGATGTCTACTGAGAATGCAATGATGGCGATGGTCTCCTTGAGAGATAGAGAACAAAACAACTTTTCTAGATATGAAAAAGAAAAAAGAAAAAATATTAGATTGGAGCACATAAGAAATTCTATATCCATAGAACCAAAGTTTCAACATGTGAGATTTGAGGATTTCTGTAAGGTTACAAAATATTTGTTAAATTTTGCTGGTTGTTAAGCGAACACCAAAAAATTTTCTTTTAAGAGAAGCTTACATAAAACTCTATATAAATATACACAACATACATGGAAACCCTAGCTAAAGATCGCAAATGAAAGATTAGAAAAAAGAAGAAGACAGTGTCCATCACCCATGAGCAATAACAACACAAATAAAGTTTGTTCCTTTTGAAAGCAAAGAAGGTATTTTTTTAAAAAATAAATTTTATACAAAACTCTACAGAAATATAGACAACAAACATACGAACCTTAGATTAAGAAAATTTCGCTAATGAACAAATAAAAGGAAAAACTAATTTCATATTGCAATAAGAGAGAGAGAGATGCTTACCGAGAATGTGATGAGGGCGATGGTCTCCTTGAGAGAGAGATTGCAAAACAGATTTTCTAGATTAAAAAAAAATAATCAGGTTGGAGCACATAAAATAGAACCAAAATTAGACCTGTGAGATTTGGGGATTTCTGTAAGGTCAGCAAATCTTTATTAAATTTTGTAGGTTCTCAAAACGATTGAAATAATATTTTTTTAAAGAAAAGCTTACATAAAACTCTACATAAATATACACAGCATACATGGAAACCCTAAGAGTAAAGAATTTTCAAAAGAAATTAAAAAATTTTCTTTTCATATAGCAGCACAAGAGAAATGAAGGTACTTATCGAGAATGCAATGAGAGTGATCCTCTCGTTAAGAGAGAGAGAGAACGAAGTAAATTTTGTAAATTGAACGATTTGTGCTAACAAAATCTTACACAATAATACACAAATATATACAACAAATATAGAAACCCTAGAAAAAGAAAATTTAATTCACAATTGTTTTGAGCATATTTTTTGACGCACTAACACCCCGCGTTGAATAATAGAGGAGGCGGTTACAACTCAGGCCCATAGGTGCTAGTCACACATGTGGACTACGAAAGCCTACACCAAATATGCTTGACATTTGAGCAATTTTGAAAAGGTGTCCTCTTGGCCCCAAAACGCATGTGAGGGTGTCATTTGATGTTTTAAGAGTGCCTGTTAAGTTTCGTCCCAATCCAATAAGGATAAAGCAGATCAGGACGAAAGTTACATTTCGAGTGTCGCTATTTAACATGCTGAAAGTTACCTCATAATTAGAGCTTTAATGTCAAAGTCTCATATGAGTACAAGACCATCACCATTGGATTCAGAAAACCACAAAACCCCCAAATACTAATTTTTATTTCATTTGGACACTTCCAGACCATTTTAGGCCCAACTTACTCAAAACAGGTAGGTTTTACATTATTTACATGTAGCGTTAATGAACCAGTTTCCATTTTTGGAAATTGTGTTTTTTGAAAATGAGAATTCTTTGGGAGGTCATAACTAATTCGTCTTAAAATGAATCAAGCCCAAATTTCAGTGTTGTGTGTCTCATCAAGACGTACATTTTGATATATATGGCACTGTACAAGACAATGCCTGGAATGGAAGAAATATTAGAGAGAGGGACAAAAATGCATATAATGCATAATGTTTAAGAGAGACATACACTCACTCCCATGGTCTTTTCTCAAAACCCCAACATTGGATAGCCTCATGAATGGGTCCGTAGCAACCACGACTCAGAGAGCTTTGATTTAAGGTAAAGTTTGTCCAAGATTAAATGCTAGAAAACACCTTATTTTGGCTCTCAACAAAGCACGGTTTTTTTGGGCCCGAATCCCACTTTCTGGTGACCACCCAAAAATAAGAAAATAATCAATCGACACTCAAATCGAGGGGTTTTTATTGCAAAACGATTATAACGATCTTCCCTTCGATTTGTGACAAAGAAAGTGATAAAAAAACATGAAGAAACGAGTAAGATCAAAGAACTAAAATTTCAAGAATATGGGTTTGGCCGGATTTTGGGATAAACTTCAAAAGTTCGCTTCAAGCTTAATAATGGATATCAAATCGATCGTCTCGAGACAACTATCATTTTTACGATGTTGGATTGTCCAAAATGCCGCTGTAAAGCATCAAAAAGAGACCTGAGACATGTTCATGGTAAGAGGTCTCTCTAAGAGAGATGATTTTGTTATTTCTAAGATTCTGATCAAGGGAAAAATGGTCACTATATAAAAAATTGAGATTGATTATTTTATTCATTTTAATGTCTTTTTTTTAGTAATTGTTTTGTATTTTTTTCATCCACCCTTGTTTTGTGGAGACCTTATATAAGTTCTTTATGCTCATTTATAAGTTGATAGAAAATCATAAGCTTTGCCCCTTTGAGCTTAAGCTTTTACTAATTATTTACATCAAGAGAGAGGAGAGAGAATATTTTTGCATTGAAAGGAATACCCTTGGGCTCCCAAACTTCTATATCTTATACTTTCAAACCTCCCACTCCCTACTTCCATACTCCACACTTCCTACACCACACCATACCCTACACCCTAGACCACCCATCCTAATCCATTGAACTCTACACCACACCATACCCTACTCCCTACACCACACCATACCCTACTCTCTAGATCTTCGCACCATACCCTACTCCCTATACCACACCATATCCTACACCTTAGTCTACCCAAACGTAACCCATCAACCATACTCCATAGCCCTAGGTTCATCCAGTCCCAACCTTGCACCCTAGCCCTCTACCCAAAGACCCCAATCCCTCTTAAAAGCATTCAAGGGAGCTTGGGAGCACACCTAGCAGGCAGGTTCGAGCCCTCGTCTTATCCACTTAGGTACCCCATCTACCTCTCTTCTCTCTTCTCTCTTCTTCTTTCTCCTCCTCTCCTCTTCTTTCTTCTTCTTTTTTCTCTCTCCTTTTCGTCTTCTTTCTTCTTTTTCTTCTCTCTTTTCTTATCTTTCTCTTCTTCTCTTTCCTCATCTCTTCGTCTTTCTTCTTCTTCTTATTCTCTCTGTCTTTTCTTCTCTTTCTCTTTTTCATTCTTTCTCCTTTTCTTTTTCTTCTTCTCTCTTTCTTTTCTTCTCTCTCTTCCCCTCACTTGGGAGGTGGCTAAGCCACCCTCTTTCTCTCTCTCTCTCTTTCCTCAAGGGAAGAGACTAGGCTGCGCCCTTTTTCTCTCTCTCCTAAAGGGAAGCGACTAGGTTGCTCCCTTTTTCTCTTTCTCCTCAAGGGATGCGACTAGGCTGCTCCCATCATCGTGTGCCTCGTTAGGAGCTAGTGCCGTCCATAAGGGATGTGCCGCCTCCTTGCATTGCCCACCATGATGTCTATCGATGTCTGGATTTCCCCTTCACTTTGCCACCTCGTTCTTTCCTCTCCACCTCTTTCTCTTCTCACTTGATTGAGGGTAGGCCTAGCCTAGCACCGACGCCTCGACCTTGGTTTTGAGTAGTACTGCCGTCGTGTTGGTCCTGTTAACCATGCCCATCTTGCTACCATTCCGAGTCTGGCTTTCGGATGTCATGTCAACCTCGCCTCTCCGTCAAGTTCTCTTCTCCTTTTCATATTTAATCTGACCTTGCATTTCATCGCCTTCTCCTATGAACGTGCATTGCCTTAAGACAAGGGTGGGTCCTTTTTGACCCATTTGTCTTACAAATTAACCATAGAAGTGTTGCGTAAAAAAACAAGAGGGTTACAGCTCAAGGGAGGTCATTTCGAACTAGCTCAAGCAGCTGGGGGGCTTTCTTCGTGATCTAAGAGGCCGCCCACACAAGCCAGCTCGACTAAGTCCCGAACCCACCTAAAATTCCTCTCTCATTGGTTGGTATACCTGCCCTTGCCTCGAGCAAGGTTCCGAGAGAACGATCTTAAATCTCGGGTCCACTAAAGACCTGAGACACGTGCCACCAGATCACCTAGATCCGGAGGGCGAGATGGAGGCACCTAACCAGCTTCGCAACTCCACTGGGGACTTACTACCCCTTAGTTAGTTCTCTCTTATTTGACTAGTTTCATTCTTTACTTTCTTAACTCATTTCTATGGTGGCTGTCTTAGGGAAGCGAGCCACTCAAGCCTCCTTCCGTTCTCTTCTTCTGAGTCAGGGCTCATGGTCTGGCTCTCAGGTTCTCACCTGGGCCGGTGCGAGAGGGGATTTAAAGGTCCCTGCCTCCCCGCTTTCTTACCCTTGTGGATTCTCCACCAAGGCCCCTTGCATGGGCTGCATCTCTGCCGCCACTCACCTAGTTATTGACAAATCTCTTGCCAGTCATTCTACAGTGGTATGCCAGAAGGTTGCCCCGTTCATGCCTGCTAAAGGCAAGCAAACTGCCATCGCTCTTGAGGTTCGCCGCAAGCCAAACCCCCGTGCTTCTTCTCTACTTCGAGGCTCCACACCTGGGGAGTTGGTACACGAAGGCGGAGGCCCTGAGGTCTTCAGCTCTCGCACACACACCTCAGGGCGACCCTCATGTTCCCTTGAGCTCTCATTCAGGACTAGGTGTTCTCGAGCCAAACCCTGCATGCTCCATGCATTTACTTTCCACAGCTTGGGGTAGCGCTAGCTCTATGCCACCTCGAGCACAGGAGGATCGACAGCTCCGCCTTCCCTCCCGGCACACACAGCTTCACCTTGTGAGAGACACGCTCCCGCCTCATCCCTCACAAACACAAGCTACTGGGTCTCGGCCTCCACAGGTCGAACCCATTGATCGGGCCTAGGCTGACCCCCAAGTCTCTCGGACGGTTAAACTTAAAGGTTCACACGCACCATCTTCGTAGGTCCCTTTCGGATCCAGACTCAATCAGAGTCACGAGCCGGCCCCTCTTTCCTCTACCACTCTCCTGACGCCAAGCAGGCACCTCGAGCCCTGGTGCTTAAAGGTCTTTCCTAAGAGTACCATCTTGAGCGAGCTCTGGGTCATACAAACACCCTGGTCTCACAAAGGAATTCATTTGGGGCAACGACTTGATGTCGGACAGAGGCCTCCAGCCTCCAAAACAAGAACCCAAGCTGCGCAGCCCTTGCCTTTTCAAAGAAAACGGGGTAGTCCAGGTCTCAAGCTTGGTTCGGGAATGAGGTCCACAACCGCCTTAGGATCAAGCAAAAGAGAGGCCTACTGATCCTAACTAGGGAAGCCCTAAGGCAGTCGAAGTCACCACCCCTGACGACCTCTTACCTTGTAATCCCTTTTTCCTTCTTCAAACTCTGGAGCCTGAGCAGGTCGAGGAGTACTGTTCGGTGATCACCACCTAGAAGCCACGGCTCCAAGATCATCAAGAACAGGTCCTCACAAGATCAACAAACAAAGCCCGAGTCCAGTCAGGGCAAGCTGGGCCCGTCCAGACTGACTTGCCACGCGTGACTCGCCAGCCTCAGCAGTCCGCTGCGTCACATGACTCTGAGCTCCCAGAAGAAACGGTCAGTGTCATGGTGATCAATGATCCAAATGGCGCTTAGGAGGAGAGGATGAACAAGTTCGAGGAAATGATGCAAGCCATCATCGAAAGATGGAGCACTTAGAGGCCTCCAGGGCCCTTCTATGTCTGACTCCTTGACCAGTGAGGACACAGCTCCTAGGTAGGCTCCCCCACTGGTCTCTCAAGCCAGCTCCTCTTCTCGGGGGGTCTCCCAAATCGACATAGATGGTATGGTCGCCCATAGCCTCAAGAATAAGGTCCTGGGCATGCAGGAGATGTCACTCTACCAAAAGTTGTATCCTTCGTACATTGACCATATGCCATTTCCTCTGAACTAACAAAAAGGGAAACTCTGCCTGTTCAATGGTACCATGTCTCCTCACCAGCATACGGCCCACTTCCAAGTGGCTTGTCGAGAGATGGCAATTGAGAGACGTCTTCTCCTCCACCAGTTCGTCGAATCTCTCGACGGACCAGCCTTCCAGTCGTATGCTCAGTTGCCACCGAACTCGACGAACACTTGGCAAGAAATGGAGCAATTGTTCTACCAATGCTTCTACAAGTCCAAAGGAACGTGGAAACCATCGAGCTCCTCATCTTGATGCAAGACCCTGGCGAGGCAGTTGATAAATTCATCACCCGATGGAGAGAGTTGGTGACCTTTCACTCCACTCCCATGATCGAGAAGGAAGCAGTCCAGACTTGCATAAGGAACATGCTTCCTAAGATTGCCCTACATGTTGACGCATCCAATCCACCCTCCATGTCAGATCTCATCTCTAAGGCAATCCGTATTGAGAGATTGTTCAAGCACGACAACACCGATAAGCATCTGCCGGCTCAAACTCACGCCCCAGCAGTCGGGGCAATCAAAAGGCAGTAATTAGCGTGGCTGTCACCATGGCTGACATCAAAGGCTCGGTTTCTCAAACCATAGACCTCTCTAGGCACAGGCGTCTCTAGCCAGGGGCAAGCAGCAGTCCTACAACAATGTACCTCCTCCTAAAAACTGAGGGCAAAGCGACTACTTGGCCCATCACCAGAATAAGGTTTACCCCTTCGACAAGGAGTGGACACCTGCACTACTTCGACTGTTACTAGAACAGAACATGATACAGTTGCCGGAGGCTAATACTGTAGAGTTGGCTGGGTAGGAGGAAAATGAGAAGTACTCTGCCACCCCACTCGCGACTGATATAAGCTCAATGACACTATCGAAGCCCTTATCAACAAGGGTCAGATAAAGCTCGAAGAATTGAAAAAGGCATTTGGGGCAGCTGAGGCATCTCCCATAATCACAATCCAAGAAGATGATGGGGCACACGCTATCCTTCATGCATTCTTCTCCATAATGCTTGAAGAAGGAATCACCACCCCAAAGCCGATGAGGCAGCCTAAGTTTCTGCCGCCGGGACCGAGAACCTCTGGTGCACATATCACCGGATACGAGGCCATGATGTTAGTGAGTGCACTGGCTTCCATAAGCTCTTTGGTCGAAACGATACAGCAGTGCCAGAAAGTTCAAGGAGACCTTGCAAGACACCATCGAGTCCCTCTCCAGCCTGCACAAGAAGACCTCCCGACGCAAGCCCAGGGAAGTGCCAAGCAAGACCCTCTTCAGGCCCTCTTTGAAGCAATGCTCCACTAGGGTCTCGTCACCCCCAAGTCTGCCAGACAGCCTAAGCGTCTTGCCTGGGGCATGAAAAACCTCTGGTGCCCTTATCACCAAGCTTGGGGCCACAAACTCAATGAGTGCTCTGGGTTCAAGGCCATAGTCGCGGAGAAAGTCTAGCAAGGTCACATCGACTCTACGACTCTTTCAGAACACGTCCAAGCCATCGCTCCCGTTCGAGAAGAAGCCATGTTGTAGGTCCCTCATAAGTATGAATTGGACTCCTCAGGGCCTTCGACCTCTCAGCCTTGGGAAGTCTACCATGGGCGAAGCAGGCTCAAGTCCCTGAGACACGAGGCAGTCCGCCAGGCTACCACCTGTCGCCATCCTGATACGGCGGTCCAAACACCCCCTCGGGGATCTCGAAGGACATGGCGAACACTTAGGTCGGTCTACAAGGAATCATCTTCCTCAGCCACCAGTCGAGGAAGAATTCCTAAGACCCGTTCTTCCGCTGCTGACCTTGTGGGACTTCATCCCAGGCACAACTCGCCTCATCTTATCGCTAATCAGGTAGACGGCCCTGAGCCATCAATATATCAGGAGCCGGCCAAAACGGGTGATGACGTTAAAAGCACCCCACAGCAGTCAAAGCCGGGGCAAGACATTAAATACCCCCTGCAACGTCCAACTCTAGCGACGGCGTAAAAAGATGCACGAAATGTTCTAACCCTTCTTCTCCTTCCCTCTTCTCTATTGCTTCTACAGGTACTGCTAGACGATGCTCAGACTTTGACTCTCTAAACAAAGAGTTTGGAGACACCAGCCTCACCATGCCACAGTAAGTACGCCTCAGAGAAATGCTGGCCTAAGCGGCAGGATTCTAGCCGCTGATGCCCTGACAGCTCAAGCCAAAACCGAGCCATCTTTGCACTCTTGCTCCCATGAAGCCTCCCACATGGTGCCAATCTTGGAAGTATCAGCTAGCACGAGGCAAATGGGTCTAAGATCGGGAAAGAAGGTACACCCCACACCTGAAAAGTTCAAGGTCCTCAAATTTCCTGATCCTTCACTTTCCCCTAAGCCTAAACCTCAAACCTCTACATCCCAAGTACAAATTCCTATTACGGCCCTATCAACCCAGACCACACCGGCTGAATAGCAAAGTCAGCCAGTAACACAAACCAAGATTCAACCAAAACCTGTTCCTAAGCTTACCCTACTACCTACACTAGTGATTGGATCAGGAGCACATAAGACAAATGAGGATAAAGCAAAATACGATGTAATTGGGCACTTGAAAAAGCTTCCAACCCTTTTTAGTATCTATGATGCCCTTTTGCTGTTTAGAGACTACCTCAGGTCCTTGGTCCAAGCACTTTTTAACCTAGAGGTGTACGAGACTGAGGTGGAACCCATACAGGTCGACTCAGCTAATCTAAGCAGGTGCTTGGCAATCTCCTTTTTTCAAAGATGACCTTCAGTTGGGAGGAAAATTCCACAATTGCCCCCCCTTCATGAATGGTGTACTGCACACTTACCCTCTCAATTGGATCATGTTAAACGGAGGGTCTGATGATGTCACTCCTACCCACATCACTGTGCAAGGGTTCAATCAGTTAGGAGAAAGGCCAGCCGATACAGTGCGCCTCTGTCTTATGATCGGTGACGTCAATGATTACGTTCAGTTTCATATAGTCGACATCGATACCTCTTACGAAGTCCTGCTTGGTCGTCCTTGGCTTCACGATCAGTGGGTGGTCCCTTTCACGCTTCACCAATGTTTCATGTACAGCCGAGATGGAAGACAACACATGATCTATGCTGACAAAATATCGTTCCCCATAGTTGAGACTCACTACGTCGATGCCAAGTACTATTTCACAGACCTTCCCGCACCAGAAAAGTCAAAAGATGATGATCAGAAGTCTGTGAGAGAGACATGACATTCTTCTCATGATGACGTTGAGGATCTGAGGCGAATGACTACAGACATGTTCGAAGAACAGGAAAGACAAGGAAGATCCTCCCTTTGACCCTTATCCACCCAAGTATAGCTTGCCACCTATCCGAGGTCATGGTATCCTCTCCCAAAGGAGAAGCTTTTCCCTCTACTTCTAATTCGTCAGAATAAAATGAGGAGTCAGAAGTAGCCCCGGAGCCTGAGGAAGCCCCAAAGGTGGACCTGCCAGCACCTAGGGTCACCTACACATCAGACTAGCAAAATGTTCTGCATGTCCCCATCGCCCTTTTAGAGACAGAACTGACACACCAACTGCCACATGAAGTGCTCCAGGTTCCATCCTCCTTGAACAAGGGGATAGCTGACAGCCAAAAAAAGGTCTTACACTTCTTCGAGGTCGTCGAAGAAGTACAGGCAGACACGAGTCAGGCCTCCAATTCTCAGGAACAAGACCCCATGGCAGTGCTGAGAAGCAAGGTGTGTTGCCTTCAGAATCAATTGAAGGCCATGCGTGTCGCTTCAAAACACTTAAGGGAGTTTGTCCCTGAGACCAAGACATACGACGAGCTCAAAAGCAATGTACCTCGAATCGAAGCCAAAACTCCCCCATATTAGAGCATTTACAGCGAGCAGGTTCATCAAATCATGAGAACCATGAATTATGAGCCTCTCTCCAATCAAACACTCAGGGGTGAGGAAGCGACTGCGTCCCCATTCGAGGTCATTGAAGCCACAGTAGGTGGCCTCATGGTAAAACAAAGGGTGGGACATTCCTTTTCGTCTCACATTAACAAAGGATGAAAGCAATGAAACGGAGGAAGACAGAGGAGAGAAAGACAGGTCACACAAACACTCTAACCAAAAAAGGGACACTTCATTCATATAACAAAAAATTCATACAATTATCGATGTTATCAAAACCAAGAATTGGTGTTCAAAGGGGTATAAACAAGAGTGTTCACTCAAGTCTCAAGACTAAGCCTGTAGTGGTCTTGTTTTGTTCACTTGATTCCATCTTTCAGGGCTGCTGCTTGAAGGAGTGCAAGCTTTCTGACCAAAGGAGGATATTCCCCACGTACCAACTGAGGCAACAATGGGTCCTTTCCTACCTCTCGGACCACAGCAAGCAAGCCTGCCAAATTGTTGTTGTTGCATTCAAGAATCGCCATGTCATCTTCATTCTCAAAGCATGTGATTTCTTTAACAATTGAGGGAACCTCCAAAGGCAAAATCTCGAAATCCGGATGAACGAACTGACACATAAGCAAGTTGATTCTAAGGTTACCCAAGTGTGCCGCAGCTGCATCGGTGACAGTCAAAGGCCCAGGCAAGAACTTAAGTAAAGGCCTAATGGAGGGATATTTCTCAATAGAAGCAAATTCTTCTAAAGATAGAACTTCCCAGGCCTATCGAGCCATTTCAATCACCTTCATTTTGAACAAGTCTGCACAAGGGACCTCGAAGTCTAAAAGGTTGTCTATCAGCCTCTTTGCCAAAAAGGGGAACATGATTAGCTCAAAGAGAGATGCCCGGTTGAAGAGTTGATAAGCGGCTCTAAGAAGATCGGGTCTGTTGTCTGCAGTGACATTACGATGATTGAGCCTGGTGATTTTTGCAGGGAAAGGCATCACAGCTTGCGAAACAACAAAGCCTCCCCAGATGCGCCAATCAAGAGGATGAATAACTTCTCCCAAAAAGGAGGTGACTACAAAAGCCGCGCCTATGATGGGTTCCCTTCGAACAGGAAACATGAGTCCCTCTGTCAAGGTTGCAAGCGAAATTGCCCTGTTGCCCATAATTATCAGATCATACTCGCTCTCACCTTTGGAGATAGGAGGTTAAAGAGAGGGATGCGAATCATTCCCAATAATAAGAGGCTCTTCGTCTTTGATAACC
Source organism: Amborella trichopoda (assembly GCF_000471905.2). Next base: position 1,428,227 of record NW_006496628.1, on the reverse strand, counting down.
ATGAGGTCCCTACATGAAGAAGCTTGCCTCCCAGAAGCTTTAGAAGCCTTGGCCGATCGTTGAGAAGACATTTGTCAAGGAGCACAAAATATCGTCAGAACAAGGGCAGGTCTATCGTCGTCTGTCACCAAGAGGGAATCATTGTCTCTTGATCAATCAAGGACGATTGACGTCCCACAAATCAAGGCGTATTAATGCCTCGCTCTAGCCATCAGCAAGCACCGCACGTACGTCCCTTGAAATTTGGACACGCCGCCTGACTCTCGCAGCGTGGCCTGTCACTACGCGTGCTAAGGGTGACCGATTGTGGTCCCACGACTCCTCACCTTGTCAACTGTTACAGTCTCCCAACCCTTCGGTTTCCCACAGACGCTTTCTTCTACTCATCGGGAATCCACTCCCGTCCACCGGGAAAACCCTCTCCTGCCTCTTGCTTGTTATCGGAGTTATCGAAAACCATCGGAAGTCCCCAGAAGACTTCCTTGAGACCTGACGGATTGCCCTTGGCCCCGATTTTTCCCACTTTAGCAGTCCACTAAAGTTCATTGAAATTCTACTAAATTTTCAGTGAGCTCAATGCAACCACTTCAGCAGTAGCACGACCAGAGAAGCACTCGAACTCTAGTAGCGCGCCTCTGCAAATTATGTCAAGGATTCCTTGCTCAGAAAGCTTCGATGTTGGCCAAAAACTGTTCGCAAGCACGCTACGAAGCTTAACACCTCTTGGAGTTCGTCAGAAAATCCCTAAGGACCTTTCTTTGCAAGTTCTAGTTGGGACCCTCGCCATCAGCTTTGGCTCTCTCTCTCTAAAAATCCCTTTTAGTGTTTTACCCTTTGATAAAACAGTAACTTCGGGTTTCTCCCCTTTTATACCCTGTAGTACCAGAGACTGCCCCTTGAAAAACTCAGAATGATGCTCCAGTCTCCAGTTAGCGATAAGGCCAGGCTGGGGCATGCCAAGCTCAAGACCCGAAGCAGCATCGCCGCGCTGTTGGAAGGTATTTTTCATCAACATGAGGCCCCTACTCAATAAAGGCCTAGCAAGCAGCGGAAATTTTGTCAGTCTCAAAACAACCCCAAAACTGGCCAAGATCTTTATGTGGCCTCTCAAGAGTCTCCTGCCAAGTTTCGTCGTATTTTGACTTGTCTAAGGCAGTCAAGATTGAAAAATAGTTTCGGCAAAATCGGCTTTTAGCACCCTGAAACGAACCCCTATAACTAGAGCTACATCTTTTAGGGTCCCAAACTTCTGTGGGACCACCACCATTGGATCCGACACTGTTGAAACCCACAAGGATCAAGTTTCAGCCTAAACAGACACTCTAGGAAGAAGTTATAGGTGAAAGAGTGAAACATGAGGAGCCGCACGCTATTCCCGTTGGGCCACTGGTAACACTACACCATTCAAGTGACAGTCACGACTAGTAACTTTCGATGCTCATATCTCAGTCATCTCTCATCGGATCGCACTCAAATTGATGGGCATATTCGTCTAGTCAAGGCAAGACATTCGATATGTGGCACACCCCATGACGATATCTGAGTGTGAAGAAAAGATAGAGAAAAGTTATTGATCCATGAAGAAAGTGCAGGAAATTCAGCAGCATCGTGCCTCACTCGAGTGGCCAAATCATCCCACTTGCGAGCCCGATCGACGCGAGACCAATCCATTGTGGGTGTAAGGTCTCATGCTATCTCTGACCCGATCCCCATATATGATGAATGGTCGAATTCTTCACATAAAGCAGACGAACAGACTGCAAATCCTTGATTTCGGCCAAAATTTCAAACTTACAAAATCTTCGTTCGGTCATGGAATCAAGCGACGTTAGTGTCTCGTGATCGTAGCGGCAGGCTCAGTGTGATTCATGCGTGGCAATAGTAGTGCCGTGCATGCCTCTCCCTTGGTCTCACAGGTCGTGCTTGGTAATGGCAGCACCATGCACGAGTCTTCTTCCCCTCCTTCTCATCTATCTCCTTCCCTCAGTGAAGTCTGTAGATGGCACTGCCCATCGCCACCTACAGACGTAGCTTTGGCGTCTCGGTGAAGATCCTAGACCGCGAAACGTGTTGCCGTCAGTAGGAGTCTTCCTCTGCTACTCATCTAATGTAGACGACGATACCTATCACCGCCCGCTAGGGGCCTTGGCAACACCCATCATCGTCCGCGAGCTTCCTCTGTGCATCCGGTGCCTATCGCCATTCTCTCTGCATCCCACACCTATCGCCATGCGACCGAAGAAAAACCATCGTCTTACGCCTCGTTAGAAGACAACACCATCCACAAAGTAATGTCACCTCCTCATGTTGTAAACCAAAATGTTTATTGACGTCCAGGCTTGCCCCTTGTTTGCCACCTCGCCCTCTTCTCTTCATCCTTTTCTCTTCTGATGTAACTACAGAAGGTCTTAGGTTAGCACCGCTGCATCAACTTCAGTTTCGAGTAGTATTCGTGCTTATCCTTGAACCATGCCCGTCTTGCTATTGCTCCGTGTCGACAACTTGTGGCTGTTACGATAATCTCGCCCTTCCGTCAAGTTCTCTTCTCCTTTCTACCTTTCATCTAACCTTGCATTTCATCGCCTTCTCCCATGAATGTGCATCACCTTAAGACAAGGGTGGGTCCTTCTCGACCCACTTATCTTACAAATTAACCATAGAAGTGTTGTACCAAAAAACAGGAGGATTATAGGTCAAGGGAGGAGATTCCAAAGGGCTTTCTTCGTGCTTTAAGAGGGCGCTTACATGAGCTAGTCAGAGTAAGTCCCGAACCCACCTAAAATTCCTCTCTCATTGGTTGGTATACCTTCCCTTGCCCTCGATTGAGGTTCCGAGAGAGCGATGTCAAATCTCGAGTCCACCAGAGACTTGAGACACGTGCCACCAGATCACCTAGATCCGAAGGGCGAGATCGAGGCACCTAACCAGCTTGGCGACTCTACTGGGAGCTTACTACCCCTTAGGTCACCCTGACGACATACCCTAAAGGTGCACACGCACCATCTTCGTAGGTCCCTTTCGGATCCAGACTCAAGTAGAGTCACAAGCCGGCCCCTCTTCCCTCCACTGCACTCCTGATGCCAAGCACGCACCTGGTACTCAAAGGTCTTCCCTAAGAGTACCATCTTGAGCCAGCCCCGGGTCATCCGATCACCTTGGCCTCATAAAGGAATTCGAGGCAACGGCTTGATGTCGGATAGAGGCCTCCAGCCTTCAAAATAAGAACTCAAGCTACGCTCCATCCTTGGGCCGCACTCCTTGCTCTAGCTGCATCAGCTGACTCTTACCTCCTAGAAGAAATGGTCAATGTCATGGTAATCAATGACTCGAACGATGCTCAGGAGGAGCGGATGAACAAGGTACTCACCAAGCCAATGCAGCGCCCGTGACCCGAGCTCAGGAGGCTTGATATGTCAAGAAAAGAAAGGAAAATAAAAGGGGCTCATAGGCTGAACACTACAGATCGAAGCCTCGTCAACACCCAATTGAGGCAGCACTCCTTCCCCCTCTTCCCTCCCTTCCTACCGTGCATGACTTCGTACCGAGGGAGGTCACTATGTAACCATGAGAACAATTCAAAATCCATCCAATATGGGTGAGGACACTAAAAGCACCCCACAGCCGTCCAATACAAGTGAGGACACCAAAAGCACCCGACAACAGTCTGATAAAGGTGAAGACTCTAAAATCACCCCTCAACGGTCCATGCAGGGTCAAGACCTTAAAGATCCTCTGCAATCGTCGAACAAGGGTCATGACGTTAAAAGGTCCTCGATCGCATCCAATGAGAGTGAAGAAGTTAAAAGCCTTATGTGAGCCCAATCCAAATGGTGATCCTAGAAACTCAAAGGTTAAATGCCTCGATCTCACCCTCCAGACTTGGATGATCAGGTGGCACGTGTCTCGGGTTTCAAGGGAACCCGGGACTTGAGACCGCTATCTCGAGAACCTTGTTAAAAAACAAGGGCAGGTAGATCAACCGATGAGAGAGGAATTTAAGGTGGGTTCGAGACTTACTCAGGCTGGCTTGTGTGGGTGCCCTCTTAGATCACGAAGAAAGCCTCCCAATCGTAAAATTGGTTTGAAATCACCTCCCTTGGCCTGTATTGTCTTATTTTTGCAATCACACACATATGACAAATATTACAAGACAAGTGAGTAAAGGGACCCCACCTTACCTTTGGGAAACGTACACAGGCGTGCACATTCAAAAAGAGGAAGAGAAGAATGAGAGAGTTAAGATTGGGATGAGAAGAATTTGACCAGGCAGTGAGACCGACACAGTGACTAAACAAGTAAGTACTTGACCTGACATGATAGTAAAAAGGGCTCGGTAACTCAAACCGTCTCAACAGAATTACTACTAGACGACAGTACCAATACCAACTAGCTTGACACGATGGTTAGTTCGTCGTGACAGTAAAGCAGGCACAATAAATCTAATCGGCACAACGACATTACTGCTTGACAACTGAACTGCCATGGAATGCTAGTCTCCACCTCTCTTGGTCAAATGAAAGGGTAAGAGAAAGAAAGAAGAAGAACAGAAAGAGAGAGAGAAGAGACGAATAGAAGAGAAAAGAGAAGAAGAAACAAAGTAAGAAAGAAACAATGAGAGAAGAAGAAGAGAGAAAAGAGAAGAAGAAACAAAGTAAGAAAGAAAACAATGCGAGAAGAAGAAGAGAGAAAAGAGAAGAAGAGAAGGAGGACACAGACGACAATGAGATGGGGAGAGAGAAGACTCAGATGCCATTGGCTTCAACAGGCTTACGCCGGCTGTGACATGAGAAAGAGGTAGATGAGACTCTGGCGACGATGGTCCTTCGCTAGCTGTGACATATAGAGACAAGAGAGAAAACGAATACAAGCAGCTATAGGCTTCTACTGTATGTGATAGAAGAGAGAGAGAAGAAACATAGGTGGTAATAGGCTTACACCGACTGTGTCAGAAGAAAGAGCAGAGAGAAAAAGAACACAAGTGGCAATAGGCTTCCGCTGTCTGTGATAGAAGAACCAAGATGGAAAACACAGATGACACTAACTAGGCTTATGCTGGCTGTGTTAGAAGAGAAGAAAGAGAGAGAAAATACAGGTGACGATAGGCTTATGCCATCTGTGATAGAAGAGAAGGACGAGAGAGAAAACACATGTAGTGATAGGCTTGCGCCATCTGTGATAGAATAGAAGAAAGAGAGAGAAGGCCCAGGCGGCGATAGGCTTGCACTGTCTGTGACTGAAGAGAGAAGGGAGAGAAAGCACAAGCAGCGATAAGCTTGCGTCGTCTATGAAAGAAGAGAAAGCACAGGCGACGATAGGAGTGCGCCGTTTGTGACAGAAGAGAAGAAAGAAAGAGAACTTTGATAGAGGCCCGGCCTACCACTCGGGTTATGGCCCTGCTCACGATTCATGTCTCATGAATAGGAAGGCATCGCACCAGACGATGGGTCTATCATGCGTGAATGGAGAAAGAAAGAGGAGCAGGGAAAGAGAGATATGATAGACGAAAGGAGAAAAAGACAGAAAGAGATAAAGATGAAAGCAGGAAAGAGAAAGGAAGAGATGAGAGAGAAAAGAAGAGGGAGAAAGAAAGAGAAAAAAGAAAGAAGAAAGAGAGAGATAGAGATGAGAGAGAAAAGAGGACAGAGAAAGAGAGAGATAAGAGAGAAAAGATGAAGAAGAAAAAGAGAGATAGAGATAAGAGAGAAAAGAGGTGAGAGAAAGAGATGAAAGAGAAAAGAAGAAGAAAAAAGGGAGATAGAGATGAGCGCGAAAAGAGGAAGAAGAAAAAAAGAGATAGAGATGAGAGAGAAAAGAGGAGAGAAGAAAAAGAGAGATAGAGATGAGAGAGAAAAGAGGAGAGAGAAAGAGAGATAGAGATGAGAGAGATAAAAATGAGAGAAAAGAGGAAGAGAGATAAAATCACCTTATCGAGACCAACCATTTTTTTCTTCTCTCTCCTCTCTCTCTCTCTGTCTCCAAGATGCACCCACAAACCTAAACAAGAATCGAATGAATGATTCAAGAATGAACCCAAGGTTTTTTTTACAATTAGGCTTTGCACGTTTATATAGAATTGGGCCCAAACATGGGTGGAAACCCAAAAATCAACTAAATTGATGATAATTACAATTTAATTGAATTAAACAAAATTAAGAAAATATAGTGTAAACTGACTGTTTTACCTTTGCCTAACAATAGATGGAATTTCAAAACAGTCCTTATCGCTGCCCGAGAACTTGTATGATCTTTCATGAGTGATCCGGGGTTTCTCTGATGCCCGTTTGATCGAAAGATGATTGTTTTCTTGTAGGGCTCGGCATGACGATCAATTTGATACTAATTTCGAGCCATGAATCATGTTTTTAGGCCACGATCATGAGAATTAAAACGTGGATGAATCTTGAAAACTTTAGATCGATAATACTCTCGTTCCTTGCTGTTTTTCTTTGGTTTCTTCGTTGTAGTGCACTGAGCATGCCGTCACGACCACGTGGCAACAAATGGGACGCGATTCGGAGCTAGAACAGATATTTCACAACTTTTAGGTTTTGGTCGGAATCTAGGATCCGACGGTCAAAATTTGCAGTCACTTCGTCACCTTCGTGTGTAAACTCTAACCATTCATCATGTACGTGGTTCGGACGAATGGTATCCCTGGACTATACGCACATGATGGAGTTGGTTTCGTGTTGATCCAATATGTGAGCGTCGCGATTTGATTGTTTGAGTGAGGCATGTCGTTGTTGAATTTTCTGCAACTTCTTCACGAATCAACAACTTATCTCTAGCTTTTCTCCTTGCTCGAGTGTTGTCCCGGGGCATACCACATATCGAAACGCTCGTCTTGATGAGACGAACACACTCACAAAATTTGAACACGATCTGACTTGGAATGGGTGAGATATGGGCCCAGAAATTTACTTCCCGTGACTGTGAAAACAACCACCTTTAATGGTGCTTTGGTGCAGGTTGGCCACACGGCAATAGTGTGCGGCTCCTCATGTTTTAATGTTTTGCTCATAACTTTGTCCTGGAGTGCTCAATTAAGTCAAAACTTGACCCTTAAGGGTTTTCAACCATGTCGGATCCAATGGCGGTGGTCACGCTATTGTTTGACCCACCAAAAATATAGTTCTAGTTACAGGGTCCATTTTAGGGTGCTAGAGGATAATTTTTCTGAAATTGTTTCTTTTTCTGAAATTGTTTCTTTGTGTTCACTGCCTTAAACATGTTGAAATGCGATGAAACTTTGTAGGTGGCCTTTTGGAGTGTTATGAAGATCTTCACCAGTTCTAGGGCCTTTCTGAGAATGTTCAGAATTCCACTGTTTTATCAGGCTTTGTTGACTGGCTTCCTCTTTATTCCGTATCATAGACTAAGGTGCTGAAAAATGTCTTCAAACAGCTTGCCTTGTCGAATGTTGTGCTTCAAGGGAAGTGAGATGGACAACATTTGGAAAATTTCCTTCGGCTTTATAACTTTTTTCTTCCTTGCCACTGGACCACGTGATTGCCGATGAGATTCACGTAATGCTGCCACTAGGATGCTCAGACATTGGGATGCATTGTTTGCAGGTTCGTCCATGGAGACGTTAGGGGGGAGAAGAGACTTTTTTGAGGGATCTTGTTGAAGTCTTCACCCTCAAGGGACTAGTTGTGATTCTGATAGTTGAGGATTTTGTACGGACCTTGTTGATTAGAAACAAGCCCATTTGGTAATTGAGTGCCATGTCGAAGGGCATTGTTCCCATTTGGTATGGGTTTTGTTTTTATCCTCTGGTGTTGAGCCACGCTTTGAGGATTTTGTTTGTGGTGTGCTGAAGGACCTTTTGTCGGTGCCGTCTGCTTTGTGCATCAATTCCTTGACGAGTAAGGTACCTTAGTTTATTGAGGTGATAGCTTTGGGTATAACCCCTACCCACTGCTGTGCAGTTTTGACAATCAAGATACTTAGTGATCTGATTACCGCACCAAAGTCATGGTTGAGTTAGCTTTCTTAGGGAGTCTTCAACATTTTGGAGTGTGCTGGTAACCTCTTGAGAATGATGCTCTTTTTCATGAGACTTGTCTAGCTTTCTTGGTGAATATTTTGGTCATCGAGTCCTTCCTGTAAATGGACTCAAGCTGTCGGAATATTTCCTTGAAGCTCGTGTTTTTGAGTCTTGGTAATGTGACACAAGGGATTTTTCTTTTTGAGTGCGTGCTGAAGCTGCCTGTTGAGACGAGTGCTGCATCAACCTGTTTATTGGCCCAAGCATCCTTTGCAGATTTTCACTTAGAGTTGGAAGTGACGTCGTAAGACGATTTTCACCAACTTTTCTTTTTATTTGTGCTCTTTTACCCATGACCTTTTTGACCATGTCCACCCTTTTCTTCTATTCTTACTCACGGTGCCCTTTCGAGGTTTTCACCGTGCTCGGTTCTTTTATTTTAACGGAACTCTTTTACTCATGGCTTTGTGACCATGCCCATCCATCATTTTTATCCATGGTGTTCCCTTGTCTAGGTGTATACCATGCTTGTTATTTTTCCCTTTTTTTTTTGGTGAAGGCATCTTTAGGGTCATGCCTTCGGGACCTATGCGAAGCATTTTAACGTCATGCGGTCAGGACGTGCACTACAATTTAAGGTCATATAGTTGAACCATGGTGGGGATTGATGATAGTCTATAGAGGCTATAGAGTGAGTATGGTGGTAGTTTTAGCTCGCTTTAGGGAGATGACATGAGGCTACCTGTGAAAGAAGGATAATGTATGAAAGGAAGATGGAAAGTGGTGACCCATTAACTGATAACGAGTATGGATGACGTAATGGCTCACTGTTCTATGAGCATGGGTAAGACTCATTAGGGAATGATAGATGATGACATCAAAGAAAGGTTAACTCACTGAGGAGTCCGTGAAGATGGTGCGTACATGAATGGGTCGATTAGGAAGGCGTGCATGAAGATGCATGTAAAGGGCGTGTGCACATATATTGTGGAGCATATTTAAGGTCATGCCTCCTGGACCTGTGCAAAGCAGTTTAACGTCATGCGGTCAGGACGTGCACTATGATTTTAGGTCATATAGCTTGGACCGTGGCTATGCGGTTTAGTGTCCTGCAGCTTGGACCGTGCAGTTTAAGGTTGTGCAACTAGACCTCTGCTACAGTTTATGGTCATATAGTTCGAACTGTAGACACCCCATTTTAAATCTGGAAAATTCTATGGTTTCTTGAACTTTTAGGAACACACTTAACCTAGTAAACCTAAACCCATAGTTCACACAACCTATCTTATGACCTAGAACCAGTCTGCCTGCTCAGAACCCTGTAAAAACCTTGTTTTGACCCAGATTTCTGTAAATGCTCTGTTTTACCGAAGAACTCATTAAAAATAATAAAAAAATCCATTTTGACCCAAATTTTTTCTGGTAGCTTCACAAAAGGCTAAGAAAGTCGTGTCGCCTAGCCTGGACACAGTCTGACTTGAGCGACACTAGCCGGTCACCTAGCCTGGATTGGGCGACACGCCTAGTGTTGCCCAAATTAGGGCCACACTACTCATATCGCCCATACCATTTTGCCCCGAAGTTGAAATTTTTGCCTTTTAGACTTTTTTGACCTTTTTATGAGCGACACTAGGCATGTCCCCTGGGTGACACAGGCAACCCTCAAAACGTGGATCTTTGACCAAGGGATTTGTTTGTTACGTGTGCATATCTTTCCCAAAGGATTTTGACCCATATAAGGCCTCTTTTTGTGGTTGTTTAACGGGGGATAGAGATTAGAAACCCTAGAGAGCTGCAAAAGATATAAATCTTAGAGGAAAACTCAGAGAGAAAATCCTAACCTAACCTAAGCCTGAGAACCCTAATTCTAAGCTATTTCTAGGGCACAACCACCCGATTCAATCAAGACTTGCTGGTTGACATCTGAATAAGAGAGGCAAAGAGGACCGGTCTTGATACGGGTGAGCCCTCAAGGGCTTGGGAACGCCGCGCCATCCGGCATGGTTTGGTATCATTTATCTCTCTTTCTTTTACTTTTTGTCACTACTTTCATTTCATTTGGCCTTATTTAAATCAGTTTTCTTTAAAAAGCGTATTTTGTATTGTCTTGGATCATGCTGGCGCTACCACATATTTGAGAGTAGATTTGCTCATTTCCAGGCAGATTTGGCCTCTTGTCCCGCTTTCTTTACCATTTTATTTTCTTGTATTTTCACAAGTTTATGGTAACAGATGCGAGAGATCTTCACCAGATATATCTATCAGATTTTGCATCATGAACAATTTGACGCCCATCGTGGGGCATTTCGAGTTTATTCCAAGTGCAAAAAAGCAATTTTTATTCATCGTTTTTCACTGTTTTCAATCACAAAAAGTCCCAGAAGTCGATAGTAACTAGGATCCAAGATTTTGGTGCTGCGAAACCTTGATTTTTCTGGGCGACATCAGCCGTGTCACCTGGGCGACACCACCAGTGCCGCCCAGATCTAGGGCAACACTCCCCGTGTCGCCCAAAATTCAAAAGTTTTGGAATCTTATGAAACATTTCAAATCTGTTCTGGGGTATCTTCTGTGATTTTTCACAAAATTTCGAAGCAAAATAAAATTTTTAAAAATACCAACAAAATATTTTACTATTCCATCTGCGTTGTTCTACTTTACTCTGTTTTAATTTATTTCATCATAAATATATATTTTTTCCTTTTTCTTCCAAGTATAAAGTAGGCTTATTTCCTCATTTTAAAAAAAAAAAAATATAAGCAAAATGAAAACAAATAATATTTTGAGCAATACTAGTAGTGCCGCCCGGGCGACACCAGTAGTGCCGCCCAACTGCAAGTGTCCAAGAAAGCTTCTGAGACCCCACATGCCTATTTTAGAGACTTTTGGCTCCTTTCTGACCAAATTTTGACTTAGAATAAAAACTTTAAAAATACATAAAAAATATTTTGCTTCAAATAGGTCTATGTTGTTTCTGACTTTTTTTTTTTATTTCATTTTAGTTTGTTAATTTTGAATGAAACCATGTTTTCCCAGCTTTCACCATACTTAGTTTAACTGCATTTCATCAAGTTTAAAAAAAAGATAGAAATTTTTAAAATATATATATATATATATATATATATATATCGAGGGCTGCTTGCACCCTCCCTGAACCGTGTTTCGTTCGAATCACCCTCGACTCGGGCCACTTTCGACTTTGCACAGACTGTGCTTGGTCTCATTGTTCTGACTTTACCTTCTTAGGGGTTGCTTACCCCTCCATCTATACTGTGTTCCGAGTGAGTTTCGTCGGAAGCATGCATCGCTAGGCACGATCAGTGCCGAGTGCTCACTTATTTCCTTTCTTGTTTTGTGTGCATTGTGTGCTTCTTTACACACTCCAAGCACACACCAGACAGGGAGTGCCCGGGAAACGAGCAAACAAATATTTTGAAAACCCCCAAAATCCGTGTTAACGGCGTGAGGGGAACCTAGCTTTGAGAGTCGAGGCAGTTGGGATTCGCGTAACTTTAACTGTGAGTGCCCCTCCTTAATCCTTTACCTCAAAGCAACTCCGTGTATAGTAGGACCTAGTGAACATCCTATAACAGGAGGCCAGGACCTATGTGGGGACCTATACCAGCCTAGCTGCATTTCAATAATTAGGACTTCACTCTCAAGCCAAGCAGACCTATAATCAACCTAGGTCAAACATTTTCGTGTGCCTGCTTATTTATGATCGCTTAATCTTAGATCTCAGTTCGGACTCGCTTTTGGTTCGAGCTGAACCCTCTGGGTCCAAGTCCAGGCTTGTACCCAGCCTAGCCCAGGTCCGAACCAGGCTCACAACCAAGTCTGAACCTAAGCCCCCTTTTAGTCCTATCCAAAGGCTCGTTCCTGGCTCATCTTTGATCCAATCTGGGTCCACACCTGGTCTGATCATCAAAACTCTTTGGGTCCAAGATCAGACTTCTACCTAGCCTAGCCCATGTTCGAACTAGATTCACACCTAGGTCCGAACCTAGGTCCCCCTTTTGGTTCAAGCCGAAGGCTCATTCCTAGTTCATTCTTGATCCAGCCTTGATCCACGCTCGGTTTGATTATCACAACCCTCTTGGTCCAAGCCCAGGCTTGCACCCAGCTCAGTCTAGGTCCGAACCAGGCTCACACCCTAGCCCCGAACCTAGACCCACTCTTGGTCCTAGCCGAGACTCGTACCCATCTAGTCTAGATCTTAGTCTAGGCTCTAGCATAGGTTTAAGCTTATAGTTGCCACTAAAGCTAGACTAGGCTTACCATAGTTCATCGTCTGAACCAAAGCCCATTGAGTCTAGAAAGTCTAGGTTCCAGTCTAGTCTTAGTTAAGGTTTTTCCTTAGAGTCAGGCTAGGTCTGCCCTAAGTCGTCGAGTCTAGATCTTACCTAAGTCTAGATTCTAGAACCCAGCCAAAGTGAGTCACCATGTCGATTACGCAAGGCAACCATGCTGATTGCTCGACAACTGACTCTAAACCAAACCTTCCCAAACCTAGGGACTAGTATGCTGCAATCTCTTGGAATTACCAACAGACCTCAGGCCTATCCATCATCCAACGCCCAGTTCTTCAGTTAGAGGTAGAGTTCGAAGGGTCCACTTCTAATCCTGAAATCGGTGTGATCCGAAGAGCTAATTCAGCTCGAAAGACTTTGAATAGTCAGAGGGTCCGACCAGGCGTTGTCCTACAGTGGATTTTAGGTAACCAAAGTAGAAGCCGAGTGAGGGAAGAAATTCATGCAGCATCTAATGCCAATTCCCACAACTGCAACCAAGACAACCCCGAGGTGCAACGTTCTCAAAACCAAGACCCACCTAGATATAGGGGATCCAGCCCAACCTCGAGCCACTGTAGTACCGCTCTTGACATTCTTAACACTGTACGAAGTAGAGGCGTCAATCCAGACCAACCTTTAGGCGAGATGGGCGTCTAAGCTGCCTTAAAAGTCTGATTGACCTAGGTTACACTATTCTTGCCCCAGCTCATGGGTTGATGCCAAACCAACTTAGTAGTATAGGTCAACCCCTAGCACAACCGAGTTAGCTGATTCTTCAATCGGCCCCTTAGTTCACCCGGTCCAATAAACCATGCCATTTCTGCAGCTGGTGGTGACACCTATAGGTCACTACGCTACTCAAGCACAAATGTATCAAACCACCTTGGTACTAATCTTAGGTCCATGTAGGCCAACATATACCCTAAATCTCAACTTAAAAATCTACATTTGGGAACCCACCGACCGGTGCGCCTATTGTCACACCAAATACTCAACAAGAAGGCACTTTAAAAGCGATGCAGGATATGCTCATAAGAATGGGTGTGCATCAAATTCTACCCCCAAAGGCCGATGTTCAAGAGACCCTTGGAGGCATAGAGGACCTTCCCCTGGGATTTGTTGTCCCAGAATTTAGGAACAAGTTTAATGCAAAGAGCTATCCAGATGCTCACATCAAAGTGTATCTCCTCTTTGTGAGAGCTTTGCGAGACATGCCTAACCAACTGAAGGTCATATTTTCGTAAACATTGATCGGTGAGGCCTTGAACTGGCATCGGAGAACAATGTCTGTTCAATCACACATTACTCCAGACGAAATGCTCAACCTATTCGTCTCTCACTACCGCTGGTCGACACCAAGATCTCTCTCCCTGGACGAGCTTAGTGCAACGAAGAAAAATCAAGGAGAATCCTTCAAGGAGTTCATCCATTGATTCCGTGAGGCGGCAATTCAGGTCATAGAATGCCCATTGACTGACCCAGCCAAAATCTCTATGGCTTTAGAGAATGCCGCTCCTGAATACAGGAACTTTTGCAGCCAAGGTCATATCCCCCACTCTTTCAATTCCATGATTGAGCGGGTGGTGCGATATGAAAGGGAAAGAGGGACACCCCTCAGCACCAGGCCCGATAATAAACTAATAATGACTCCCCAAAATAAGAGTAAAAGCAATAACAAGGGGAAGGCTTCCGGTCAGGTTAATGAGATTGTCGTTATCGGACCGGCTCAAGGTTCAGCCACTCAACACAATAATCAAATCCAAAAATAAGAGTTCAGCCTAGAGCTAACCCTCGAAATAATAACCAAAGGCGAGAGGATAATTTCACTCCTTTCAAAGACCCACTGAAAAAAGTGATGGAATTACTCCTGGCTAGAAATATGGTTTATCTCTCACCACCAACTGAACTACCATTTCAAGTCACGGACAAGAGCAAGTGGTGCAAATGGCATCAAAACCATGCCCATTATACCCAAAACTGCATATATTTGAAACGAGTGATTCAAGGGTTAATCAACAAGGGGGACATCACTGTTACACTTAGAAATCAACCTGTCGATGAGCCTAATCAAAAGATGGGTATTTTCACAAACCCTCTCCCAAAAAAAATGGTCACAACGATCGAAAAGCTGGGAGCTCAAGATAACTTGAAAGAGAACATCATCATTCACACGGTTGAGAGTGGAGACGAAGAAGATGATCCAAGTCAGCTCATATTTGCTTGTGATCATCACCTTTAAGAGTTCGAAGAAGATCTTTCGAGCCTTTTAAGAGGAAACCCTTCATCTCCGGACCTTGATAACTCTCCCAAATATGACCAATATGGCAAAGTTGATACGCTAGAAATCGATATGGTCAGAATCAATGTAAAGGCATCATCTCTCAAACAAGGGGTCAACACCTCAAATTCTCCCATTATGCTTCCAAACAAGGGGCCAACACCTCAAATGTCAAAAGAAGTTGAACCTTTGAAAATTCTAAGGGGCCCATCTGAGCCACCTTCACAAGAGTTCTTGAATGATCTACCAATCTGAGATCAATAATTAGATATTGAAAATCCGACCAGGTTACCTCCTCAAGAGGCAAGCTCTCTAAAAGTCATTAACGCTATGAGCACATCTCCGATAACCGGAACGCCACCATATTAAGAGAATTCATCCTGTGAAGAACAAGTTCCCAACGGAACAGAAAGCCCTGTAGGGGCGACCCCATCAAAATATTCGATAGGGGCAAACTCCTTTCACTCCTTTGGTGTAAGAGTTTCACCTAAACTTGAGAGTCTACTACAGAGTTAACCTCCAAAAAACAATTCGAAATTTGCAATGAAAAAGATTACCGAAAAGGAGTTTGGTGATCACTCGTCTTTCTGCAAATAACTGAATGAGGTATTCATGGCTCACACTTCAAGTACTCCATTAATGGAGAAACCCTAATAAGCCTATCTATCCATACAGAGGGATTAGGAAACTGAGAGTGATTTCTAATCCCAAAATTAATGTTCAAGTGTAGCAGTTTAAAGGAAAAGTTCAACAGAGATTTCGTAACCCTTGTCAAAGAGATTTTGGATGCCAACCAGGGTCAAGGAAAATCAAAGGAAGACCGATATTAGAACCTCCTTGCCACTTGGAGGTGGGAAAGATGATCAAATTCTTACATGATCTTAAAGAGAATTGCAAAAAACAAAAAAAAAGGGCACCTCTGACTCTTCTTCCTCCTTCCCCTCTTCCTTTGTCATTATTTTCTTCTTCACAAAAAAAAAAAAAATCCGTTGGGCTAAAAATCCGAACGAAACCTCAAGTATTGGAAAAAAGGGACCCCGGAGCGACAAAAGTAAGTAAAAAAAAATCCGCTGGGCTGAAAATTCAAAAGAAACCCTAAGAGCTAAACACTCGAAAGGGACCCTAGGGCGATGAAAACGAAGAAGTACTCTCCTTCTTTCTACTCTCCAAAGTATTTTCTCTCTAAACCTCTTCTATTCCTCCCCTTGAGTCAAAGTGGTGTTAAAAGAAAATCAATAAGCATTAGCCTGACAAAACATTGCCAAGGACCTAAATCATCTAAAAATTCAAAATGTGAGTGGTAAAGGAACGAAATCAGAAATCCAAAGAGATTTTAAACACCCAGGGACGGTATCATGTATTTTCAAGACTCTGTTTCGCTCAAAACTCTAGAGAACTCTCCTTGAATTGCAATACAAGAACTGAGGTTGGAAGATAAAGAAATACTTGATGATTCCTTGTCCTAAAAATCTGAGACAAAAAACCCTACAACTAGGGGGCCTGAGTTTATAAAAATTTAGTTTGAAAAGTGTGTGCAAAGAAAGTGTTATTCTTTACTTCGACAAATCAATTGCACACATAAAGATAAACAAATGCCTCACAACTGGGACAGTTACAAAAAAAAATGGAGGGGGGGAAAGAATGAGAACAGGAAAGACAAATAGGAAAGGAGAAATCCATATATTTATATATACTTCAAAATCCATAATAAAAACCAGAAGCTCATGGCATCGATCTCTGGCTGAATTCTGTTAAATCAAAGACACAAAATGAGAGAAGTACATAAAAGAAAAAAAAAAAAGGAGAGAAAGGATATAGAAGAAAAGCATACCCTCTCTATTCGATAACGATATAGACGTCTATCTAAATCTTCAATGAGGACGGGGGATGGTCCAGGAATGGTAGGAACAACAACCAAAGAAGATGGTACTGCTCGTACTCTGTTCAGCTTGGCTCGAACTCTCTCTAGCTCATCCTTGATAGAATCACGTTCCACTTCTGCCATGTCCCTCGCCTTTCTCATCTCTGCTTCTACCATGTCCTTTGCCCCTCTCATCCCCTCAAAGTCGTGGTGAAGACTCTCGAGATCCTCTGCAATCAAATCTCGCTCCTCTATCGTCGAGTCACGTTTAGCACGAAGGGAAGCAACTTCCTCACCAGAAAATTGATTCCCGCCAAGATTGGCAGTCCCCAGCTGTCGCATCATTCCCTCACCATGATCTGTCAGGGCGGCCATATCCCTCAAAACGACCCTATATTTCTCCTCATATAAAGACATGGAGATGCTCTCCTCTTCCTCCTCACCGATAACATGAGCAGTCCTCTCCCTCCATTCCTCCATCCAAGGAGTCATCTCTCTCATATAGACATCCTCATCAGCAGTACTGACTATAATTGGAGTCCAAGGTGGAGTAATCTCGAAGGAAGACTGAGGAAGGCCAAACCGATGACGTACTTGACCTGAAAAGTATGGCAACATCAAGAACATGCAGATCAAATGGGCCGGTGTCCAAAAAGTTCGAGAAGACGCAGCATTGACCGGTGCGATAGGGTTGACTCTCATAGGAGTCTAGTCAATCTGGAAACTAAAGAAGATAAGTCAACTCAAAGGGGGGGATCCATTATTTAGAGCAAGGAAAGAAAAAGATAGTCGTGACTTACCTCCCCAACAACTTGGGTATACAAGAACAACGAATAATACAATCTTGAGAAGACCTCCTCAGTCTCCCACACTCCATATGACTAGCGATGAATAGTCGGAAAGGACTATGCTAGTCGACCTGAAAGTGGGTGAGGAATAGATATGTTTCCATGCCCAAACCTGGAGAAGAATTGAACAACCCCTAAAGAGTGAGCTACCTTGGCAACACTACAAAGATGATGGTGTAACCAGCCCACAATCGCCTGACCCCAGGCCACTCGCTCCAAATAATCCAACCGTCTAGTCACCCAAACCACCGATAAATGAGCTCGACCCTTGGACCGATCAGGAAACAGAAACTCCCCGAACAAGTACGCGAGAAAAGCCCACAAGGAACATCGCTCATCATCTGAAAGTGGCCCATTATTGATGGTCAAATCGACCTCCTGTCGGAACAGCTCTGGGTCATCCTTGATCATGGCCCACTCATGTGCCTCTCGAATCCTCTCTCTCTCTTGCTCTCGCCACTCCTCATCAGAAAGCAACACTGGAGGAGGTACTGCATCTATATCTACATCGTCAAGCTTGAGAATGTCGCACCCAACTCCCTCTGGATCTCCTGATAACCGGACACTCGACTCTGTCAAAGCTCGGGCAGCCGCTCTAGTTGGAGGATGGCTAGATTCGCCCTGAACCGACCACTCACTCCAAGACTCCTCGACTCACTGTCTTCCTCCATAGGGACCTTCCCTATTTGGGATGGTCTACTAGCTGCGGAAATCAAAATGTGATGAACACGACCACCCGCCATCCCTTCTACACGACGGAGAACATGGGTAAATTCCCACTTTAGCTTTCCAAGTTGGATCTCTTATTCATGCCTGCCTTTGATCTTTTCATAAGGAATACCAAGCAATTCCTTACAGTCAGAGGCATAACTAATAGACGACTTTGGAGGAATACTCATAAAAGGCTCACCCTCACTCCAAACCCAAAGAATCTGGGTAACATCCTCAAGAGTAGGAGCAAGTTCGTTGCATCGTAAGGGAATTGAGTCAGTCTCCGGTCTATATTGGCGGCATAACTTAGTGATCAAAGCACAATCCAAGTTAAAAGGCCTGATCCTACAGACCTCCCACAAACAATTTCGGGCAAGAGCCTGCCTTTGCCCAGGAGTCAATAATTATGCCCATTTACGGATAGCAAATAAGTGGGATCTACAGTCAACATAGAACCCCTATGAGACAAAAAAGGAAAAAAAAAACAAGATAGGGGAGAAAAGCTATCAATCTTTCAAACATCAAACACAATTAAAAAAAAAAAAATCATCACCCCACAACAAGAGGATTTCCATTAGGGGGTAGTTTTGTCATCTTGCACTCAGTAATAAAAACAAAAAGAGGGTCACCCCACAACAGGGGCAAGAACAACAAAACCCTTGCCAAAAAAATAAAAATAAAATAAAATAAGGAGAGGAGAGTAGGGGTATTCTAGTCATTTTGCACTCAGAGGTATTTTTTGTTATTATACATCCAAAAGGCATTGTGGCTATTTTTCCATCCCCAAAAATAAGGGGCAGAACTAATCACTCACGATTACCCTTAAAAATAAGAAATTACACATGGGTATTCTGGTCATTTTGTGCTCAGGGGTATTTTGGTTATTTTGCCCTCAAAACCCTTTTCCGTATTCTGAAGAAAGAAAAGCCGATAAAGAAACTTTTGACCCAAACCCATGAACATAAAGACTTTGTCTAGCACAAGGAGTTAGGATTCAACCCAACTCTTGACCATTCAAGCATTTAACCAAACATTTTATAAGCATCTCATAGGCAATTTCAAGAGTAGGGTCCACACATATTCTGAAAATCTTTTGAAAAAATGTCCGACCATAACTAAAATATTCCATGAAAAGCTTTACAAATCATCTTCTACTTCGAAATTTGGGGAGAAGAAATCATCATTTTTACTAAGCCAAAATCAGTAGCATGTCAATTTCAAGGCCGTCCAAAAAGAGGACAATCTCAAATTTTTCACTAAGGCATTTCAACAAACATATCATGGTCATATACAAGCACTCTTTGAAGCGAAAAAAATGGTATTAAAATAGATTGTTTTACCAAAGTGTAAACATGACAACCAAAGTTTTATAAGTGAATTACATAATTTAAACAAGTTTTTCACATCCGGAAAAAGAAAACCATTGTTTTACTAAACCAAAGTTAGTGGCCTGCCAACTCCAACACCACCCAAATGGGAACTAAGCCAATACTCACTCAGACATTTCATTAAACATATCAAATGTCTCAATGGGGACTTGTACCTTCTCTTGGTGTTCTAATTTGGAAATATGATCCAACCCAAGTGTCCATTGATGCTCTCAGCGTTCCATTTTCGACCACCTATGAATCACCAACAGAATGAAATAAGATTACAATGAGGGAGTTTGATGTAGAGAGGAAAAGTGGAGAAAGAAAGAAGCCTAGAGAGAGAAAGATGGAGGGATCAACAAAGAGTGTGCATTTGTGGTAAATTTAAAAAGGAATGGATCCCTCTCATGGCTTCAATTTCAGCAACTCTCTTCAACTTCTTTTCACAGTGCTTCTTCTCTCACTAAAATCCTCATCAGTGTAGGGAAAACATCAATTAGCAATGCATCCCAATTAAAAACGGGTATAATTTGGTGTTCTCCTAGAGTGAGCAAAATAAAATCTATTTGTGGCTTGGATTGGGAGAAATTTCACCTTCATCAGTGACTCTTGTTTTCTCATCGTATATATATAAACCTTCTGCTGCAATTTGTTTCTCCTTTTTGCTTTGTCTTTTCAATGTGACCATTTGCTCTCAAAGAGCCATTTGGACCATCACCTCTTGTTTATTTTAAATAAATAAAAAAAAGAAGAAGGAGACTGTGCAAAATGATTTTTTTTTCTTTTAAAATAAAAATTAAAAAAAATAAAAAATAAAAGTTTTTCTTGGGCGACACGCTTGGGGTTACCGAGCCTGTGAGGGTGACACTAGATGTGTGACCCACATATATTTTGCCAAAATGTTTTCTTTCCCATGTTTCTTAATAATAATAATAATAATAAAATAATAAAATAATAATAATAATAAAAAAATAATAATAATAATTTGTGGTAGACATTAGTGGTGTCGCCCAAATCTTTTGTACAAAAAAAAAAAAACTTTTTTATTTCCCAGATGTTGCACAATAAAAAAATAATAATAATAATTTATATGGACGACACTAGCAGTGTCGCCTAGCCTGTGAGGGGGACATGCCCAGTGCCCCCCGGGCGACACGGCCAGTGTCGCCAAAACCTTTTTTCCAAAAAAAAGGAAAAAAAAAAAATCCCCAGCTCATTTTTAGGCCTTTTTGGGATCAATCCTTGACTTATCATGTGTTTTGTGACCTTTTTTAAACAAATGTTTTATTAATTTTAATTAATTTCAAATGCTCCTTGGTGGCATGAGCCTAAACTGCCAACCAATTTTCCAAAAAAATTCAAAAATTTAAAAAAGATAATAATACGCTCCTCGGTGGCATGAGCCTCAACTGACAACCAATTTTTCAAAAATAAAAACATTTTAAAAACGTCAAACTCATGTGACGTAAAATAGGCGAGACAGAAAAAACATCAAGCTCGTGCAACGTAAAAGAGGCGAGACAGGTAACGTCTAACACCGTATGACGCAAAAGGTAGGGTGTATCCAGGGCACAACTACCCTGGAAAAACGTCTATCCCCGTATGACGTAAAGGGTCGGGTGTATCCAGTTCAACGTCAAACTCGTGTGACGTAAAAAAGCCGAGGCAGGTAACGTCTATCCCCGTCTATCCCAGTATTGACGTAAAAAGGTCAGGTGTATGGTCCATCACTGCATGACACTAAACTGCTTAGAGGGCTCTATGGTTGCAGGAGTTAAAACTACTAACCAGCCCTGTTTTTCGAAATATCTTTCCCTTTTCAAAATTTTCACTATATGTTTGTGTTTCCAAATACTTTAATTGTTTTTTAAAATCGCAACTTGTCCTTGCTCCGAGAATCTCCCCCTACTTTCAAAAATGCTAAAAGACTTTTAAAAATGAAGGGGCGTTGTCACCCGTACATGATGATTACTGTGTTTGCCATGATTGTCGCATTGCTACATCGTCTCTCACTTCGGATTCAGCTAGACAAGTCTCTTCGTATAGAAAACCTTTCCCTATAGATAGTCAAAGGAAACCCTAAGGAGGTCAAAGAAAATGCCAGGGTTAAAAATTCAAATTGTGAAAACCCCTGAAG
>NW_006496628.1:1366773-1406550 GCF_000471905.2 Amborella trichopoda | reverse complement strand
GTTTCAAGCTTGTGTAACTCATCGACATCTCACACCGAAAACCCTAGGAGGAAAAATACCCTAGGTGGGTAAGCTTGGTGAGCACAATGACTTGGAGGGGTAGTTGGTGTGCCCCCTGACCATGTAATTTTAGGATGAAATTTAAAATGTCTGCTTGTATTTGACGTTCACCTACCCCTCGAAGGACAGAAAACGTCAAAGTGTATACTTCTTTGCTACTCACCTGTCCTTCGAAGGACAGGGGGTACCAAAGAGAGGCAACTGTAGACACCCCATTTTAAAACTAGAAAATTCTTTGGTTTTCTGAACCTTTAGGATCACACTTAACCTAGTAAACCTAAACCCAGAGTTCACAAAACCTATCTTGTGACTCGAAACCAATCTGCCTGCCCCTAATTTCCGTAAATGCCTTGTTTTACCAAAAAACTCATTAAAAATAGTAAAAAAATCCTTTTTGACCCAAAGGTTTTTTGGTAGCTTCACAAAAGGCTAAGGAACACACCCATGTTGAAAAATGTCAAGTTTGGAAACAGTTTGACTTGGGCGACACTAGCCATGTCGCCCAGCCCCCCCCAGCGAGTCCATTTTGCCCAAAAGTTGAAATTTTCTCCTTTTTAGAATTTTTTGACCTTTTTTTTAGCGACACTAGGCATATTGCCCGGGCGACATGGCCAATGTCGCCCAAATCCGTGACCATGACCAAGGGATTTGTTTATTACATGTGTGCATATCTTTCCTAACGGATTTTGACCTCTATAACGCCTCTTTTCGTGGTCATTTGACGGGGGGTAGAGGTTAGAAACCTTAGAGAGCCACAGAAGATAGAAATCTTAGAGAAAAACTCAGACATAAAACCATAACCTAACGTAAGCCTGAGATCCCTAGTTCTAATCTATTTCTAGGCACAACCACCCTATCCAATCAAGACTTGCTGATCGACATCTCGATAAGAGAGGCAAATAGGACCGTTCCTAATATGGCAAGCCCTCAAGGGCTTGAGAGTCTCGGGCCATCCAGCCCGGTTTGGTATCATTTATCTCTCTTTCTTTTACTTTCTGTCACTACTTTCATTTCATTTTTGCCTTATTTGAAACAGTTTGCTTTAAAAATCGTATTTTGTATTGTCTTGGATCATGCTGGAGCTGCCACAGATCTGAGAGTAAATCTACTCATTTCTTACAAATCTGACCTCATATCCGAATTCGATTTTTCCTACTTTCTTTACCACTTTATTTTCTTATATTTTCACAAGTTTAAGGTGACATATTCCAGAGATCTTCACCAGATAGATCTGTTAGATTTTGCATCGTAAATAAGGACTAGGGTACTGAGCCTTTTAACGCCATGCGATTAAGATGTGTACTACAGTTTAGGGTCATATAATCTGGACCTATGCAGTTTAAGGTCATGCAGCTACACCTCCGCTATAATTTATGGTCGTATAGTCTGGACCATGCAGTATAGGGTCATACACTTAGACCAAGGATGTGCCATTTAAGGTCATGCAGCGCGGACCAAGGCTGTGCAGTTTAAGGTCATGCTGCACGGACCAAAGCATGGGTCGGCATGTGTGTGATGCTGCATGGGGAATAGGTCTGTAGATGGGAATCTGTCTTCTTGAGGATAAAATGGTTACGTCCAACAAGGGGTTCAAATGTGACGACCGACTTCATTGGGGATAATGGGAATAAGTGTCGATCCCTTATAGGTGAAAAATGGTACTCGACTCCAGGATAACTAGATGTGAGACAAATCCACTGGGGGTTACAGTGGTAAAAAAAAAAGACCCTAACTCCACTGGGGATAATGGGTTGCAATAATGCGTATGACTCCTACAGAGGATGAGAAGCCATGGCCTGAGTTAGACGACCCGGATGTCACTTTGCTGGGGATAATAGGTCACGATTAGGGTGTAACTCTTAGTCAGACACACAATAGTCGGACGACGCTCAAGTTTAAAAAATGTAGCCAGTGCTGAGGGAAGTTGTGTTAGCTCTTGAACTCTGAGTTGCTGAGAACACAACCGGCGTTGACGCCTAAAACGTAGCCGGCGCTGGGCAGTTTCGATCACAAAGCTGATGTTAGGTGTGGGTGAGCGTTCAGGCCCTAACCCGAGGCTGACCCAGTCCTGGTCTTTGTTGCATGGGATTTCATAGGCGGTAGTAAAACTTTGCTCGGGCCTTGGGTCAGAGCCCGACCCGATCTGGCCCATCATCGTTTGGCCTTCTTGGACGAGGCTTAGATTCCTGATTTGTAAGGGAAATTTGAGGGAAGCTCTGCTATAAAAAAGGGGGTAACCTCACATTTTCACTGTTTCACGAAAGACATAAGGTAAAAAATTTTGGTTTAACAATGAGGGTGAGGTTTTTGATTAGAGCTTTGACAAACACACAGGGGACATCGGCAAGGGTTAGCTGGAGCTTGCCAGCGAGTCGGGGAGATTTCAGTCATGCAAGGAGATGCTTGGGAGAAAGGAGACAGGATTTCGCCAGAGTTGTAGGAGTTTCCCGGCAGCACATGGAGTTTTTCCAGGAAACAGGTAAACTTCGGCTGTGATTTTTTTAACGAAGGGAAGAAGGGGCTAAAATTGTAGTAGAGGTCTACCCAGGGCTTTTCGGCAGCATTTAGCAGTTTTTCTGTAGGTGTGAGTGATTTCTCGGCGACATTGAGAAAGTCAAAGAGGGTTTCTTGTTGCGGAAGGGAGTTTTTGGGCAGGAATCCAAAGGGTACAAGAAGACGGACCATCACTGGAGGTAGACAATTGCAGGAAGGCGAACGGTCATCATTGGAAATTGTGGAATCATCAGGCAGGCAAAACGTCTTAGGCCAAAAAACAAGGAGTCACCAAAATCGAGGGGGCATGGGAAAACGAAAAGTCACCGGGAGGTGAATATTCATGATGGTGTTGAGTTAGGATATGCAGCAGGCACTGAATTTTTTAAAAGCTACAGTCGGCACTGATCCTTAAGAAAAGAAGCCGGTGCTGGGAGTTAGAGGCACAACCGACGTTATCCTTCGGAAGACACAGTCGGCGCTGTCATTAGAAAAGTCAACTGGCTCTGCGAGTTACAGCACGGCCGGAGCTAGCCTTTGGAGGACACAACCGACGTTGGCCTCAGGCAACATTTATCAGTGCATGGTGGGCACGATGACGTGCACGGTGTTGCTCGCATGCGGCAGTGAGTGGGGGTTGTTGAGCATAGCGATGGGTTATGTGTGGTGGTGTTCACGCACGGCGCTAACTTGGGTAGGAAAAGGGTGGTGACCAGTAGTAAGGCCTGTCTTATGATGCCCGTTGGAAGCCAAGTCCTCCAGCATAATAGTGAAGTCGATGTTGATCTACGGATGGGCATCCACTGTGAACAGGGTATGCTTTCCATCATAGGCCAATTCCTTGTCAGAGAATTCTGCTTTGTATGTTTGACATACTCGTCAGATGAATTGAAGCTGATTCAGAAGTGGTTGGCTTCTCGTTTGGCCTATAACCGTCCTCTTTGAAGACACTCGTCAGATGAATTGAAGCTGACTCTCCAAATGGTTTTGTTTCTTCTTCATGAGGAGAGCATTTATTTTTGGCGTGTAACCGTCCTCTTATCCTCAGGTGCAAGAGAATTATTGAGGGTGTCAACTGTTCTCTTTCCCTCAAATGCAAGAGATTTGTAACCTCCCTAATAATGGGCTTTGGCTTGTAACTTGTAACTCCTTTTTACTGCAATAGAAAGAGTTGAACTTTTTTTTTGGACTACCTTGTTCTTTTTCTTTTTACCCTCCTTTTTAACTCTTTTTTTGTTGTGCATCAAGTCTTTTTGAGTATGCATCGTGGTAGTATTTCTTTAGGTATCGCCCATTGATAGGGGGCATTGCCTCCTCTGGATGTGCTAGTATGTAAGCTCCATTTGGCGAGACCTTTTTTATTATAAAGGGCCCTTCCCACTTGGGTTCAAACTTCCCTTTATGCCGGCCATGCATAACAATCAGCCTCTTGACGGTCAAACCAGATCCCCACGTGGGAATGAATGGACCTTGACTGACTTGTCAAAGCCCTCTTCATTCTCCCTGGTTGAGTTCGAGGCTCTGCTGAGCCTCTAACCTCTTTTCATCGAGTGCATCTAATTCTTTACAATGAATTTTGACTCTCTCATCTTCGGTTAGTCCTTGAAGTATAGCAAAACACAACGAGGGGAGGGATTTGAATTTCAAGAGGTAAAACTGCTTCACCCTCATAGATTAGGGAGTAAGGAGTGGAACCGATGGTATTTTTTGTGGTAGTTCAATAGGCCCACAAGGCTTCAGGAAGCTTCTCATGCTAGTTCTTCTTTGTCTTTGATACTGATTTCCTTAAAACGTTGCACAAGGTCTTATTGAACGCTTCAGCCAATGCGTTGGCTCGAGGGTGGTACATAGTTGAGTACCTCCATTTGAAATCGAACTGGTTAACCAAGCGATCAATGTGATGACTTCTGAACTGAGGGCCATTGTCCAATATAATCCGATCTGGAACTCCAAACCGATATATAATGTGATGTTGAATGAAATTATGGTCCCAGGAACTTGCTTAATGGAGACCGCTTCAGCCCACTTAAAGAAATAATCTATTGCAGTTAGAATAAAGACATGACCCATTGTCGAAGGAGGGTCAATAAGCCCTACAATGTCCAAACCCCATTATGAGAAGGGTCATGATGCCGCTGTAGGGTGTAGGATTTTTGGAGGCTGGTGAAGAAGAATTTAGTGTATTTGGCACATCTAACACTTTTTAGCATAGTTGAAGGAATCAGCAATCATCGAAGGTTAATAATACCCCAATCTGTGTATCCATTCATAGAGCTTAGGACCGGACTGATGTAATCTACAAATGCTTGAGTGTACTTCTTCCAACACCTTATTTACCTCTTGCGCGTCCACACGTCTAAGAAGAATATCGTCAAATGACAGTCTGAAGAGAGCATCTCCTTCAAGGAGGGTATACTTGGTAGACATTCGACGTACACTGCTACGTTCGGCATGATCTTTCGGGAGCTTGCCGTGTTTTAATAAACTAGTGATGAGCTCTCTCCAATATTCTACCGGCTCGACTTTCATGCATATTGGGTTGAAGAATTTTGGTTCTTGGTTTCGAACCTTAGCTTCTTGATTCCGTGACATTTCTTGTTCAGTCTTAATTACTTCTTTAGCTGATAGAAGTGTTCTGAATGAATAAGGAGGGCATTCGGGGAAGTGATTCCTCTCATCATCCGCATCTACCTCGATTCTTAGTTCAATGTGTCTCCATTCTACCACCCAGACAAATGTGGGTCCTGATATGGATAATTGAATTGTAGCCCCTAGTTTTGCAAGTGCATCAGCTTGTGAGTTTAGCCTCTTGGGGATGTGACTGAACGATACGTGGGCCATATATAATTTTGCAGTATCATGACAAGGCTTGAGAGTGTCTTTTCTTACATCAATACTCCCTTGAGTTGTCAAATAACCAACTCAGAGTTTCCATAGATCTTGAGTTGTTCCAAGTCTAGATCAAAAGCTATCTTCAAACCAATTATAAGGGCCTGATGTTCTGCCTCGTTATGAGAACCAACCTCAGCAAGAGAGAAAGAAAGTGTCAATACTCCTCCTTTCGGAGTCAGGAATACCACTCCAATGCTTCCTCGATTAGATTGGAAGGCTCTGTCAAAGTACATTTCCCATGCATGAGTAAGTTCTGCACATATTACTTCTTCATCAAGGAGATCACTTGATAAAGGAGATTCCATGGGTATGGGGTGTGCTGCGAGAAAATCAGCTAGGGCTTGGCCCTTGATGGCCTTTTTTGGGACATACGTGATGTCGAATTCCATCAGCAATAATGCCCATTTAGCAAGATGTCCTGAAAGGCATGGGCATATCATGAGAAACTTTGCAGGATTTGCTTTTGATATAAGTTTCACTTCATGACCAAGCAAGTAGTGATAGAGTTTTTGTATTGTCACTATCAAAGCAAGGCACATCTTTTTAAAAAGGGGGATGATTCTTCTCAACCCCTTGCATCCTACGGTTGAGATAGTATAACATGGTCTCTTTCCCCTTGTTATTGTTTTGTGCTAATAATGGTCCAAGTGACTCGTCCAAAGTGGTTACGTACAAGATAAGCGGTCTTCCTAACACTAGTGTAGAAAGCACTAGAGGATTGAGCAAATACTGCTTGATGTCATCAAGTGTTGCCTGACATGCTTCATCCCAGATGAATGGGGTATCCTTCTTCAATAGGTACGTGAAAGGCCTGCAACGACCCAAGAGGTTTGAGATAAACCTGTGAATGTAAGCAAGCTGCCCTTGAAGGGACCACAAATTCTTGCAGTGTAGTGGGTGACGACATTTCCTAGATCTCTTTGATCTTGACTGGCTCGACCTCCAATCCTTGGTGTCTTACAATGAAACCCAAGAATTTTCTGGAGTGGACACCAAAGGTGCATTTCAGCGGATTCATTTTAAGCTAATAAAGGAATAATCTTTCGAACACCTTTTCAAGATCTTTCATGTGAGCTTCTTTCTCCTCGGATTTCACCACAAAGTCATCGATATAGCATTCGACTTCCTTGTGCATCATGTCGTTAAAGATGGTCGCCATTGATCTTTGATACGTTGCATCGGCGTTCTTCAATCCAAAAGGCATCATTGTATAACAAAATTCTCCTTTTGGTGTCAGGAACGTGGTGGCTTCCTCATCTTCTGGGGCCATTTGTATCTGGTTGTACCCCATCTATGAAAGAGAAGATTTGACAATGAGCTGTGGAGTCAATGAGCATTTCTGTAAATGGCAACATAAAGGCATCGTTGGGACAAATGTTATTGAGATCGCGGAAGTCGATGCAGACCTCTTTGTTTCTTGTTGACTGTCACAACATTTGCCAGCCATTTTGGGTACTTGACTTCGTGAATGAAACCTGCTTGCTTAAGTTTTGTTACCTCAGCATCTATCTGCATTTCAAGATCAGGCTTGGACCTTCTTAATTTCTGTTTGATGGGTTTGATAGTTGGATCGATGCCCAGATGATGAACGACGACTTGGAGATCTAAGCCAGACATCTCATGGTAATGCCAAGCAAAGACATCTTGATTTGCTCTTAAAAAGGCAGTGAAATCCTTCTTCTCCTTTGGAGACATATTTACCAAAATGAAGATAGGCCTGGGATCAGCTTCCTCTCCTAGGTTTATTTCTTCGAGTTCATCGGTTGTAGCTTGGTCGCATTCTTCTGGAGCTTCCTACAACTTGTCGTCATTATCCTCAGAGGATTTCCCATTAACTTCAAATGTGGAGGCCCATGATCCCGACATCTCTACTTCCAATAAGGTTCCAGTGTAGCTTAAGATTTCTGTATCCTCCCTGAATTGAGGAGTAGAGGGGTCGCCTTCAAGCATATCAAGTTGTAGAAGACTAGTTTGAAGGTTACAGAGAGATTGAGAAACACCCTCATAGGGATTATCTAATTCTTGACTGGGTGTTGGCGGTGCTTGGTCTGGGCTAGCTGATACTTCACAGACTTATATCATGTGGCAAGCTTCCTGAGAATAGAAGCTCTGCCCTCTAGATTCTCCTAGTCTCAACTCGAAGTTGGGCTCAGGGGGCCACTAGGGTTTCTTTGGCTTGAACTTCTTACCCTTTCTAGCAGAGGCAGATGGCTCAGACCAAGCTTGAGTCGCCAGGGCGTCAACAACTATTAAGAATCTAGCCGCCTGGGCTAACGTCTTTCTCAGCTGCCTCCGTTGCATCTTGCTTATGTTGATTCCTTCAAATTCTCGATCAAGGGCATCGAAGTTTAAACATTGCAAGGTTGTACCTGCAGGAGACACCGAGGAGGAGGGGAAAGAAGAAGAAGAAGAAGAAAAGTTAGTAGGTGAGGGGGATTTAAGGTCAATCCCTTCGTTGGACCTATCTGGGCAGCTTTTTACGTTATCACCAGAATTGGACATGTGCAGTGAGTCTTTTCGATTTTTCCCCTGCTTAGATGATTGTGCTTTTAACGTCATCACCCTCATTGGACGTGTGTAGAGTGAGGGATGCCCCCGGGGTGGCCTCCTTATAAGGTGAAGGGGGAAGGATGATTCCGTCCGGGATGAAATCTTGCAAAGTTGGCAAGGGAGGAAGAGGCATGAGAAACTCTTGCTCGACTGGCGGTTGAGGAGGTTTGTTCCTTCTTCGAGCATTTCATGTTGCCTGTCTCCTCTTGGGTGCATTTGGAGGTGCTTGATTCATCTCACTAAGTTTGTGGATAGCGCTAACTTGATAGATAGCCTCTCGTTTGAACGACTTGAGTCTGCTTCGCTCGAGGTAGAATATCCATGTTTGGGAAGTGGAGGGTTTAGCAAGATTCGAATTATCGTTAACTAAGTCTTGTGTTGGGAGGCCCTCTTGCACTGGTGGAGCAATGATTTGAGGGTCCCCTTCTGAAAGGTTACATGATTCATTGCATTCATGTATTTTCTTCGCGATTATCTCATGAAAACTGGAGCATTCGCTTATATCATGTCCCCATATCTGATGGTACGAGCACCACTGGTTCTTTGTTCCCTTAGCAAGGTGCTTGGGCTTCCTTGTTGGTTTTGGTGTGATAGGGCCTTGTTGGAGCATCATGACAAAGAAGGCTAGAAGGAGATCAGGCGCATCGTTTTCTTCATCGATGGTCACTATGTGAGAGGCTTCTGTTGCCTCGAACACCTTCCTGAGTTCCTCAAGATTAATCTGACCCTTCTGGATCACAGCCTCGATGAGGTCTTTAAGTGTATAAGAATCCTCTGTGTGGTGATTTACCGTCCGATGGTAGGCACAATATTTTGCGTGTGTATCAAGACCAGCTTGGTTAGGAAACTTGCTCTCGAGTAATTCAACCATGTTAGGTTCTAGCAGTAGTCAGAGCAATGCAGGCACCCATTCCTTTTCAAAGGGATAAACTTTATTCTGATGGGTGATCCAATATTCACTTCAATTAAAGTTTGCAGGTGGAGGCACCTGATTATATGACTGTTGTTGTTTGCCTGCCTGAGGTTCTATCTTTGTTGTGCCGACAGCTTTGGAGAGGTCCAAAGTTTGAGAGGTGACCTTCTTTGGATCATTAATTGTGACAGCTGCACTGATCACTCCTTTTTGTTGGTTGCCCTTAGGGTTGCCTCGAGAATTACCATTGCCCTGGTTGTTTGCCAAATTTGAACACTGTTGTCATGACCCATTATGATGGCTTGACAAGCTCTCTATGCGAACTAACTTAGAGATTAGGTCTGACATGGAGGTGGGGCTGGAAGCCTCAACATGTAGGGCGATCTCGGGTCACATGTTTCGAACGTAGGTTTGAACTGCATCCTTCTCAGGCATAGGGTTGGGATGGCGCGCCTCCAGATCTCTCCACCTTGATATGAGTTTATCATCCGTTTCATTTAGCTCCTGGGTTAGGGTGAGAAGTTCAATGGTTTGGACCTCCCTCTCGACCTCATAAGAACGCTGATGGAACAATATCTCCATCTCCTCCCAAGTACGTATTGAGTTTGGAGGCAGCCGAGCATATCACTAGAAGTCAGGGCCATCAAGGGTTTCAACGAACTGACAAAGAAGGAGTCTCCCGTCAGCCGTTGTCTATCGACATGCTGCATGGAAATGGGCGATATGTTGAACCTGATCAATGTAAGAAGGGTACGGCTTGTGGTAAAGTGTCGCACCTTGTATGCCTGGGATCTACCAGCTCTTCAAGCTGTGAGTTACCATTGCATCAATGTCAGCCTAAGAGAAGGGGTAAGGAGCAGAATTGTGCTGTGAGGAAGGAGGGGGAAGCTGCCTGGGAGGCACATCTTCTGAATGATGGGAATTGACCTCATGGTTAGTTGAGTGTCAGGCAACTTCCATACGGTCGATCTTCTCCATCATTGCTTGAACCATATGTTTAAACCTTTCCATACAAGCCTCCTGAGAGTCGACAAGTTCATCTATAACCATGATGCTGATTGTTTCTCTAGGGAAGTCAAGCTTGACTGCCGTTGAAGGTTTTCGTGCTTGACGGGTTGCACGTGGAAAATCAGTCAGTAGGGGATCAGCCTGTCCTGAATGGATGAGATTCTTATATGTTGAGCGGGTAAGGACTGGTTCTCAATGGTCTTGGGACCGTGGCTACTGGGTGGCAGGGTCATCTACAACGAAATTGACCACGATGCAGGATTCTCTTTCCTCTTCCTTAAGGTTTGTCTTCCGAAGAGGGTAGAAGGGATTCTGGTGAAGAAGGTTGTCAGAGCTGAGTGTCTCGACTGTCTTGACTGCTTCTCTAGTCAGAATTCGCAAACCCCTATCACGCTTGGCTTTGAGACGTTGATGGATCTCATGCTAGAATTTCCAATAGGACTGCGACTGGTCAACTTGTCTCGTGCAAGAGAGAGCCATCTCCATTAGATGAGGCAAATGATGGGGGATAGGGATTGAAGTCAGCCTTAGTCAAAGGAGAAGAAGGACAAGGTCTCTCATGAGGTATTTTCCCTGAGCTCTCTTATAGGATTCAGGGACATGATCAAGATAATACAGTTGGTTTGAGATGGTACTCTTGGGGAAGGTCTTCGAGTACCAAGGTTTGAGGTGCTTACCGGAAAGAGATGGGGCAGGAGGTGGAATGATCGGCTTACGATGACCCTCGAGTTGGGAGCGGGGAACAGCAGTTTGGGGAGGTGACGCGTGTGCACCCCTTGAAGAAGGATCACGGGTGACTTCGGGGTCAGCCAGAGCTTCAGCAAATTAACTGGCCTTAGGAGGCCTAGAATCGTGAGCAGGTATCTGTAAGGAAACAGGTGGAAGCCTGCCCCTTATAGGGTGCGCTAGTGTGTGATGAGTAGGAGGACGAGCAGGTCATCCCGTGTGTACTTGGGTCGACGCAGCTACTGCTTTGCCCCCGAGAGGAGGGATGCACATGCATAGCGTGTATAGGACCTAGCCCAAGAAGGCCCAGTCCTAAACACATGCCTGAGGCAACACGAGAGTTACCCTAAGGTGTGACTCGAGTGAGAGGCCCACAAGCCTTAGGGCATGTGCGAGAGGTGGAGGCCCCAGGGTCTCCGCCTCGATGTGTCGAGCCTCTAGGGATAGAGACTCGTGGTGGTGCAGAAGTTTGGGGGGTAACCCTACGACGACCCACAAAAGCAACGACAACTTGTTTGCCTTTTGCAGCAAGAGACTGGGTAGCCTTCTGGTGTACCTTGGTAATACGACTGACAAGTGACTTGTCGGTTATGGGATGCATGCTGTGAGTGGTGGCGTGTATGCCGCCTATACAGGGTGCCTTGACCGTGGTTCCATCAGAGCGAGGAGAGGGGGAGTGAGGGACCTTTTAGTCCCACCTCACACCAATCCAGGTTAGGACCTCAAAAGGAATGTTGGGAACGAAGTTCGAGGAACTTGTTCCCTGTGGACAATGGCAAATGTGGGGATAAGGAAGTCCCCGATCCAGATAAACGGGTTATAGAACCTAGAATCCATAAGTGTGAAAAGCAGAAAATAAAAGGACAAACTAGCCAAACAAATATGATCCGACTAAGGCGTAGTAAGTCCCCAACAGAGTCACCAAGCTGGTTAAGTGCCTCGATCTCCCCCTCCGGATCTGGATGATCAAGTGGCACGTGTCTCAAGTTTTAAGGAAACCCTGGACTTGAGATCACTCTTTCGGGAACCTTGCTAAAAAAATAAGGGCAGGTAGACCAACTGATGAGAGAAGAATTTAAGGTGGGTTTGGGACTTACTTGGGCTGGCTCGTGTGGGTGCCCTCTTAGATCACGAAGAAAGCCCCCCAGTCATAAAACTTGTTAGGAATCGCCTCCTTTGGCATGTATTCTCTTATTTATGCAATCACGCACATATGGCAAATGTTACAAGACAAGTGGTTCAAGGGACCCCACCTTTCGTTTGGGGAACGTACAAGGGTATGCACATTCAAAAGAGGAAGAGAAGAATGACAGAGTAAAGATTGGGATGAGAAGATTTGACCAGGCGGTGAGACTGATGCAGTAAAATGGGCTCGATAACTCAGACCAACACAACAAAATTACTACTGGACGACAGTACCAATACCGACTAGCTTGACACGATAGTTAGTCCGTTGTGACAGTAAAACGGGCGCAGTAGCTCTGACCGGCACAACGACATTACTACTAGACAACTAGACTACTATGGAATGCTAGCCACCACCTCTCTTGGTCAAACAAGAGGGTAAGAGAAAGAAGTAGAAGAGAAATGGAGAGAGAAGAGAAGAAGAAATGGAGAGAGAAGAGAAGAAGAAGAAGAAGAATATAAGAGAAAAGAGAAGAAGAAATAGAGCAAGAAAGAAAACAATGAGAGAAGAAGAAAAGAGAGAAGAGAAGAATAAGAGAGAGAAGAGAAGGAGAGGAGAAGGACGACATAGATGGAAAGGAGATGGGGAGAGAGAAGACTCAGATGGCGATGGCTTCAATAGGCTTACGCCGGTTGTGACATGAGAAAGAGGTAGATGAGACTCAGGTGGTGATGGTCCTCCACCGGCTGTGACATAAAGAGAGAAGAGAAAAAGACGAAACAGGTGGCATTAGGCTTCCACCGTCTGTGATAGAAGAGAGAGAGAAGGAACACAAGCGGCAATTGCTTGCATTGGCTGTGTCAGAAGAAAGAGAAGAGAGAGAAAGAACACAGGTGGCAATAGGCTTCCATCGTCTGTGATAGAAGAACCAAGATGGAAAACACAAGAGGCGCTGGGCTTGCGTCGGCTGTGACAGAAGAGAAGAAAGAGAGAGAAAACACAAGCGGTAATAGGCTTGCATTGTCTGTGACAGAAGAAAAGGAAGAGAAATAAAACACAGGTGGTGATAGGCTTACGCCATCTGTCACAAAAGAGAAGAAAGAGAGAAGGCACAAGCAGCGATAGGCTTGCACCGTATGTTACAAAAGAGAGAAGGGAGAGAAAGCATAGGCAATGATAGGCTTGGGTCGCCTGTGAAAGAAGAGACAAAGAAGAGAAAGAAAATGCGGCGATAGGCTTGTGCCGTCTGTGATAAAAGATAAGAAAGAAAGATAACTTTGACAAAAGCCCGGCCTGCCCCTCGGGCTAAGGCTCGGCTCACTGTTAATGTCTCATGAACAGTAAGGCATCACACCAGACGATGGGTCCTCCATGTGTGAATGGAGAAAGAAACAAGAGCAAGGATAGAGAGATATCATAGACCAGAGGAGGAAGAGAGAGAAAGAGATAAAGATGAAAGTAGGAAAGAGAAAGGAAGAGACGAGAGAAAAGAAGAGAGAGAAAGAAAGAGATAGAGATGAGAGAGAAAAGAGGAAGAAGAAAGAGAGAGATAGATATAAAGAGAAAAGAGGAGAGAGAAATAAGAGATAGAGATGATAAAGAAAAGAGAAAGAAGAAAATAGAGATAAAGATGAGAGAGAAAAGATGAGAGAGAAAGAGAGATAGAGATGAGAGAGAAAAGAGGAAGAAGAAAAAGAGAGATAGAGATGAGAGAGAAAAAGGAAGAAGAAAAAGAGATAGAGATGACAGACAAAAAGGAAGAAGAAAAAGAGAGATAGAGATGAGAGAGAAAAGAGGAGAGAGAAAGAGAGATAGAGATGAGAGAAAAGATGAAAAAGCAAAAGAGAGATAGAGATGAGAGAGAAAAGAGGAGAGAAAAAGAGGGATAGAGATGAGAGAGAAAATCATATTATCAAGGAGTATCAGCACTTTTCTTCTCTCTCCTCTCTCTCTCTTCATGATCCATCCATAAACTTAAGCAAGAATCGAAATCTTTATTGAATGATTCAAGAATGGACCCAAGTTTTGTTTACAATTAGGCTTTGCATGTTTATATCGAATTGGGCCCAAACATTAGTGGATACCCAAAAAACTAGCTAAATTGATGATAATTACAATTTAATTGAATTAAAAAAATTAAGAAAATAGGGTACAAAAGGACTATTTTTCCCCTGCCTAACAATAGATGAAATTTTGGAGCAGTTCCTGTCGCTTCTCGAGATCTTACGTGATCGTTTTGAATCCAATGGTAGTGGTCTAACAATTGTTTGACCCACCAAAAATATTGTTCTTATTACAGGGTTCATTTCAAGGTGCTAGAGGTTGATTTTTCTGAAATTGTTTCTTTGTGTTCACTGCCTTAGACATGTCGGAATACGACAAAACTTGGAAGGTGGCCTTTTGGAGTGCTTATGAAGATCTTAATCAGTTATGGGGCCATTCTGAGACTATGCGAATTTCACTGTTTTGTCAGACTTTATTGACCGATTTCCTCTGTATTCCGCATCAAGGACCAAGGTGCTGAAAAATGTGTTCAAACACTCAATCCCATCTTCCATCCCTGATTCTTCGGACTCTTCTTCCCTCTCAAAGTCTCTTTCTGAACCAACCATAGAATGCTCGGATTTTGAGGCTCTTAATAAAGACCTCAAGCTTTGCAATACCAGCAAACGACATAGTAAACAGATACGAAAGATGGTCGCCCAAAAGGCCGAATTATTCACTGTTGGGGATGCTATAGCCCTTGCTGCAAAAAAGGGTGCATCTTACCCCACTCCGAAAGAGACATTCAATCGACTTCTAAAACAAAAGTCTGAGAAGGAGCCTTAGTGGCCTACAGAACCCGACTTGGGGATGTTATGGAGGAACTCGAAAGGAGAAAGTTCTTCAAATTATGAGACATGCCATATGTTGTTTCATGAAGGAAGCACAATAGCTCTAGTTTACCAAATAGGGTTACAGTCAGGAAGGAGGTTAAAGCCAATCCAAAGACCTGCTCCATCTAAACTCCTAAAATATCCTAGACCCCCACTGGTTCCCAATCTAGACCCATCCACCTCCATTCATAAACCATTATTTCTCTTAAAACACCCCGAGCCTCCACCAGCCCCTACTCAGACCCTTCACCTTCTCGCACCGAAATTTCTGTGCCAACGTAAGCCTCACCTTTCACCGTCTTACCTATGACTATTCCGGTTGCACAACCCAACCATCTCTTTTTAACCCCACAGCTACAACCGACTCTTCCTTGATAGGCATAGCGAAAACTTCCTCTTCACAAACTTCCTCATAACCACCCCTCTAAAACCAGTGGTAAACCAAGGGGCCACTCTTCCTGAGGTCTACAAAGTCAGATATGATGTGATTGGGCACTTGAGGAAACTTCCAGCTCTCCGGAGTGTCAATGACGCTCTCATGCTATCTGAGAACTTTCGTATGGCTTTGATACAAGCTCTATACCATCTGAAGTATATGAAACGGAAGTCAAACGAGTTGAGGTAGACCCTACAATAATTAACAGTTGCATGGATATCACATTCTTAAATAATGACCTGCAATTGGGAGAGAAGTTCCACAATTGACCTCTCATTGTGACCAGCGAGTTGCACGCCTGTCGGATCAACCAGATCACGCTGGATGGGGGATCGGCGGTGAACCTTATGCCTTGAAGAATCCTTACTCGAATTGGGTTGAGCGTTGAGCAGCTTGAGCCTACAAGCTTGACAGTTGAAGGATTCAATCAGTCAGGAGAAAAACTAGCTGGTATTATTCATCTCAAGCTCAAGATTGGGGATTTGAAAACTTCCACATTGTTCTATGTTCTATGTTATTCATACAAACACCGCTTACAATATCCTACTGTGTCACCCTTGACTACATGATCATAGGGTTGTTCCATCCACACTCCATCAATGCTTCAAATATAATCCAGATGGAAGATAACACACAGTCTATGTTGATAAGAGACTATTTCCCATTGATGACTCACACTATGCTAATGAAAAATACTATTTTGTGAACTCAATATGTTCTCAAGAGCCGGTGTCGCCTGTGAAATCTATTGACCCAAAATTAAGAGAGACTGCTCCGACCTCTCATGAAGATGTGGAAGACATGACAAGGTCACTTAATCACATGTTTGAGGATGAAAAGAGATATGGAAAAGTGATTCCTTGGACACCTATCAATGGAAATATCCCCACATACCAGAAATATATACCGTGTCAAGAGCACAAAGGAGAAGCTTCACTACCTACTCCCTCCTTTGCAAGAATCCCTTTCAGTGGAGGCTCAGATGAAGCATATTAAAAAGGAAGACATAAACTTGAGCCAGCTAACACCTACAATCACTTATGCTCATGACAACATGAAGGTGTTACCCCTATTTCTTTCCTTGAGGCTGAAACGACACGCCTGGTTGAAGAAGAACAAAAAGCTAACCAAAAGGTATTGCAAATTCCAGTCCCTCTAAGAGAGGAGAATGATGCTTCCTTTGTTCCCCAAGTTGACTATCTCACAAACCAGCTCAAGGTGTTGCAAATACCTAAGGTCCGGTGAATTGAGGAAGACGATGTTCGTTTACCTCACTCACTCCCTCTCTATCAGCAAGATACCCCCAAGGTCTTGCAAATCCCTGATGTCTTGCATATTCTAGTCCCTAAAAGGGAGGAACATATTACTTACCTCGCACCAACTTCTCTCTATCAGCAAGATACCCCTAAGGTCTTGTGAATCCCTAAAATCTTGCATTTTCCGACCCCAGTGATGGAAACTCAAATCACCCATTAGAAAACTATGAGCGGTCCTTCTTCCCAGACTCGTGACTTCATTGGCACTCCTGAATAGAAATATGAAGCTCAAAGATAAGCCTCGATTGAATAACTGAAGGGACAAGTGCAAGATTTGCTTAGCTAAGTGGAGGTTATAAAAAGGGGAAGGGCTAAGATGGAAGAGGTTGCTCCCTTAAGACCCGCTTCCGCTCCTTTTACTAGGTTTCACCCTAGAAACTCGAGAAATAGTTGTTCAAGCAAACCATCAGAAGAACCCTTTTTTAGATGCTGCATATATGCCCAAATGAGATTGTTTGAATTCATTTTTGAGCACCTTGGGTCCCCGATGCAGAATAAAAGAGAAGCTGGTCAATAAAGCCCTGACTTACAGTGGAATTTTTTACAGTCTCATAATTTCTTAGAACGGGTGAGGATCTTCCTCAGCACTTCAAAAGGACACCTGCCAAGTTTTGTCGTAATCCGAAATGTCTAAGACAGTACAGACAAAGAAACAGTTGCAAAAAAATCAGTCTCTTGCACCTTGAAACAGATCCTATAATTAGAACCCTATTTTAGGAGCGTCAAATGGTTGTGGGACCATCCCCATTGCATCTGACATGGTCACAAACCTCTAGGGGTCAAGTTTTAGCATAAACAGACATTCTAGGACAAAGTTTATGAGCAAAAGACTGAAAGAGGAGAGGCCGCATGCTATTCCCATGCACCCTCCCTACACCAATCTCCATTAAAGGAGATTGGTTTCACAATCATGAACAACAACTTTGAAGATTCATATATCCCTCGTTACAAGTGAGATCATGCTCAAATTTTCGGAGTGTGTTCGTCTTGTTAAGACGAGCGTTTTGATATTTGACGTGTCCCATGATGACACCCGAGCAGGGAGAAAAGCTAGAGAGAAGATGACGATTCGTGATCAAGGTTACAGGAAAATCAGCAGTAGCATGACCCACTCGAGCGGCCATACCACGACGATCGTGTACTTGATTGATGTGAAACTAATTGCATTACATGCGTAAGGTCCAGGGCTATGTTTGGTCTAAACCTCGCGTGTGATGAACTGTTAGATTTTACGTACAAAGTTGTTAAATTTGCTGCAAAAGTTTGGCCTCCAAAATCCAAGTTCCGACCGAAAACCCAAGATGGTAAAATCTTAGTCTGAGCACGAAATCGAGATGTGTTTGTTGCAACGTGGTCGTGACGGCATGCTCAGTGTAATTCAGCAAGTTTCCCAGATCCATATAAATTTCAAGTCGCATGCCCGTGGCTTAAAAGCACGATTCGTGGCTCGTAGTTAGTATCACATTGATCGTCATGCTGAGCCAAACAAGAAATTAATCATCTTTTGGACAAACAGGCACCGGAGCAACCCTGAATCGGCCTAAGAAAATTACACATGTTCCATGAGTACAACAGGGATTGTTTTGAAATTTCGTGTATTGATGGGCAAGGGCAAAATCATCATTTTGCCCCCATTTTCAGATTTTTATTTAATTCAAATAAATTGTAATTATCATCAATTAGGTTGGATTTTGGGTATCCATCCATGTTTTGGGCCGAAGTCTACAAATACATGCTATGATTCATTATAACGGGACTCAACTTCATGGTGAAAATTGAGAATTTTTAGTCTTGAGATTGTGACACGTCTTGCAAAGAGAGAGGAGAGAGAAGAAAAAGTCTGATACCCCTGGGTGAAGGTAATTCTCTCTCGTCTCTCGTCTCTCCTCTTTTCCCTCTTCTTACTTTCTTGCTCATCTTCTTTCTTCCTCTCTCCTCTTCTTCTCTACCTCAAACATGCAGGACAGAATCACCGTGCATGTCTCTCTCTCCGTCTCTTTCTCTCTTC
Source organism: Amborella trichopoda (assembly GCF_000471905.2). The sequence goes on along the minus strand of NW_006496628.1, from coordinate 1,388,146 downwards.
TTTTGTCTTTCCCTCTCTTCCTTTTTTACCTCTCACTCATCTCTCAACACGCATAATGGTAGGCATCGTCGTGTATGTCTCTTTTTCCCTTCTTTCGTCTTTTCTCTTTGCTTTCTTTCCTCTCTCATTCCCCCTCTTTCTTAATCTATTCTCTTTTTTCTAATCTTCTCTTTCCTTTTCTCTCTTTACTTTCCCTTTTCTCTCTGCTTTCTTTCCTGATCTTTTTCTACACTTTCCTCTCATCTCTTTCTGTCTCGCCCTTCTCTGTCTCTCTTGTCTCTCTCCTGCCTCTCTCTCTCTTTTGTCATGGATGGCAGAACCTATCACCGTCTATGTTCTCTCTGACACTCTCTCTCCTCCCATGAACTGCGAAACCTATCGTCGTCCACGTTCCTCCTCCCCCTTCACTCTTTCTCATTCCTCTGTCATGGACGGTGGAACCCCATCGCCTTCTATGCTTGTCTTTGCTCTCTCCTTTGTCATGGATGGCGAAACCCCATCGTCGTCCATACTTTTCTCTTTTCTCTCTTCTCTGTCATGGACGGCGAAACAGCATCGCTGTTCATGTTTCTCCACATGTTGAGGCTGCTAATTCGACATCTATGTCAGAGATGATCTCTAAGTCAGTTCGCATAGAGAGCCTTTCATGCCACCATGGCAAGTCACATCAGCAGTCTTTGAGCACGGGAAACAACTAGGGCAATAGTAATTCACGGACCAACATCCATGGCAAGCAACAAAAAGGGGTAATGAGTGCGTCTATCACTGTTAGTGATCTGAAGAAGGCTGCCCCTCAAACATTGGACCACTCCAAAGGGGTAAGCAGAGCAAAGAAGCAGACATCGCCTCAGGGAGACAAGCAGCAGGAGTCATACAACTGGGTACCCCCACTTGCAAACCGTAATCAAAGTGATTATTGGGACAAGCATAAGGACAAGGTTTATCCTTTCGAAAAGGAATGGGTTCCCATACTACTTCGACTATTGCTGGGGCAAAAGATGATTGAGCTGCTTGAGATCAAGTTGGTCTTGATACGCATGCAAACTACTGTGCTTATCATCGGAGGATAAGCCACCCCATAGAGGAATGCTACACATTCCAATGCCTCATCGAAGCTCAGATCCAGAAGGGTCAAATAAAGCTCAAAGAAATCAAGAAAGCATTCGGGGCTGATGAGTTGCCATCTGATCTCCTTCAAGCTCTGTTTAGTATGATGCTCCAACAAGGACTCATCACACCAAGGCCGATGAGGCAGCACAGGCTCCTTACTTAGGGAACTAAAAACCACTGGTGCCCATACCATCTGATATGGGGCCACAAGCTAAGCGAATGCTTTGGATTTGAAGCTAAGGTTGCGAAGAAAGTGAAGAGAGGTCATGTTGTTTATGCCATTATAGAAGATCACCCTCAAGACACCACTCCCATCCAGGAGGACATCTCAATACAGGTACCCCGTGATGATACTTCTGATCGCTCTGAGCCCTCGACTTCCCAGTCATTGAAAGTCTATCACAGGCGGAGCAGACTCAAGTCCTTAAAGCGAGAGAAATTCGTGAAGCTAGGGCTGCTCACAAACCTAACAAGATAGATCAAACACCTCCAAATGGAATCATGAGGAGACGGGTGCCAAGGGCTGCTCGTCGGAAGAACAAGATTCCTCAACCACACGTCGAGCAAGAATTTTTCATTCCTCCATTACCGAATTTACAAGTCTTCATCCCCGACACAATCATCCTTACTCCCTCATCTCATTAGGAGGACATCACTGCGCCATATTTTACTCAGGGCACGTCCAATAAGGGTTACTACAATGGTCTAAGCAAGAGGAAGACTCAAAAGATCCCCTGCACACGTCCAACTTTGGTGATGACGTAATCAACTGCCCAAATCGGTCTAATGAGAGTGATGACCTTAAAGGTCCCTCGGCTACTAACCCCTCTTCTTCTGCTTCCTCCTCTATATCTATTATAGGTACAATCCAAGAGTGTCTAGACTTCGAGGCCCTTAACAGAGAACTCAAGGGGACCAATATAAGCAAGTCACACAGGAAGCAGTTGAGAAAGACGCTAGCTCAGGCGGCTGGATTCTTGACTGTTGCTGACACCGTGGAGGCTCGAGCCAAGTCAAAGTCATCATCTTCTACTGGGAGGCACAGGAAGTCAAAACCAAAGAAACCTCAGTGGCCTCTTGAGCCTGATTTTTAGTAGAGGTTGTGTAGATCTCAGAATCATCAACCAACAAGGGAAAATGAGCTTGAGATCGGGGAAGACGCAGCAACCGCCACCTCAGAAGCCAAAGATCTTGAAGTTTCCTGGTCCACCACTACTTCCTCGCCCAAATACCCAAGACAATCCACCCATCCTCAAGTTCCCTGGGACACCTCTGGTCCCATACACCCAACCACTCCTTCCTTGGCCAAATTCCTCAGTTAATCTACTAATCCTCAAGTTACTAGGGACACCTCTGGTCTCATACACCCAATTACCTCCTAAGCCTCAACCCCAAACCTCCACTCCACTAAAAAAAATCCCCATCACCTAATCCACCCAAACCTCCCAAGCCATACTGGCTGCACAACAAAGTAAGCCAGCAGCCCAAAATAAACCTCCTCCACCTAAACCTTCTCCTCAACCTACTATACCACCCAAGCCAGGGGCAGGACCGGGAGCACAAACGGCTGATGAGAAAAAGGTGAAATACGATGTGATAGGGCACCTAAGGAAGCTTTCAGCCCTTCTCAGCATTTATGATGCTCTCATGCTCTCAAGGGATTACTATATGTCTCTGGTTCAGGCTCTTTCTAATCCAGAAGTGTACAAGACCGAGGTGGAACCCATCGAGGTGGACCCCACAATCTTGCATGGATGTATGTCGATCACTTTCTCAGAGGATGATCTTTAATTGAAAGAAACTTTTCACAACCTCCCTCTCTTCGTGACTGGTGACCTACATGCATGCCCCATCAACCAAATTATGCTGGATGAAGGGTCGACAGTCAACCTTATCCCAAGGAGAATTCTCACTCGATTGGGATTGAGGTCTGAAGATCTCACTCCGACTCATATCACAGTCCAGGGGTTCAACTAGTCAGGAGAGAAGCTGGCTGTCATGGTTTGCCTTCATCTCAAGATCGATGAATTAAACGATTATGCTCAAATTCATGTAATCGACATCGACACCTCCTACGACATCCTTCTCGGCTGCCCTTGGCTCCATGACTAGGGAGTGGTTCCATCCACATTACTTAGTACTTTAAGTATAGTCAAGATGAGAGATAGTATACGGTCTATGCTGATAAAAGACCATTTCCTATAGTCAAAATTTACTATGCTGATCGCAAGTATTACTTCACAGATTCAATGTCACCCCAAAAGCCAAATGATGGTGACCAGAAGTCTGTGAGGAAGGCAGAACTCTCGCCTCATGAAGAAGTTTAGGACATTGGGGGAACACTCGTGAACATGTTTAAAGAGGAGGAAAGCCAAGGCAAAATCCTCCCTCTGACTCCCATTCATCCCAATATGCCATTCACAATCTCTGAAGAAACTCCATCTTCAACTGAAGATGAGGCTTCCCCTTCTACTTTCAGTCCGAGTCACCTTTGCAAGAAGATGAACCAGAAGTCATTCCTGAGACTGAGGAAGTCATGGGGATAGATCTCTTAGCACCAAAGGTCACCTACACGTCGGGCCATAAAAAGGTCCTACATGTCCCCATTGCAGGCTTGGAGGCCAAACTGACGCACCAGCCACCGAAGAAAGTCTTTCACTTCCCTGATTCTGCAGGAGGAGAGTGGTCAGAAAAAGGACACCTCTCTCGCCCTTGAGAGAAGGATCCCCTGGTAGAGTTAAGAAGCGAGGTTCGTAGTCTTTATAACCAATTGGAGGTCATACGTATCGCCTCAAAACATCTAAAAATGTCCATGCCTTAGACCAAGAGCTATAATTGAATGCGCCTCATATAGAAGCCAAAGCCACCCCTGATTAGACTATTCAAAGTGAGCAGGCTCATCAAATAATGAGAAAAATGAATTATGAGCCCCCTATCCAACTAAACGTTAAGAGGGGAGGAGGAAACCGCTCTCCCATTCGAGGCCATTGAAACCACAACAGCTGGTAACATGACAAAACAAGGCATAGGTTTTTCCTTCACAAAAGGGAAGAAACAGTGAATGCCCTAAAACATGACCTACCCAAGCGCAAGAGATGAAGTGCAGAGAAGCAAAAAGAAAGAATAAAGTCATGCATCAGAATGAGACAGAAAAAAAAAGCAAGCAAGACAATTTAGCAAGGCTTAAATCTTTTTATTAAAGAAGTTACAAGTTACAATCAAAAACCCATTATCAAGGAGATTACATATATATATTATCAAGCACTGCTCTTGCATATGAGGAAAAGACACTAGTTGACCCCCAGCACTGCTCTTGCATATGAGGAAAAGAGGACAACTATTGGCCAAAAACTACTCTTGCTATTTGAAGACATTTTTTAGCACCATGGGTCCTTGATGTGGAATAAAAGAGAAGCCGATCAATAAAGCTTGACAAACAATGGAAATTTTGACAGTCTCAAAATAGCTCCAAAACTGATCAAAGATCTTCATAAGGACTTCTAAAAGCCTCCTGGCAAATTTTATTGCATTTTGACATGTCTAAGGTAGTGCATACGAAGGAACAGTTTCGATAGAATCAACCTTTAGCACCCTAAAATGGACCCCTATAACTGGAACCCTACTTTCGGAGCATCAAATGGTCATGGTACCAAATCCATGGGATCCGGCATAGTTGAAAACCCCTAAGTGTCAAATTGCAGCTTAAACAGACACTCCAGAAAGAAGTTATGGGCAAAACATTAAAGCAATAGGAGCCACACACTATTCCCATGTGGCCGCCCTACAACTAAACTCCATTAAAGCACAGTCACGAACAGTGAACTTGCGACATCCATATCTACCTCGTTCGATATTGGATCATGCCCAAACTTGTTGAAGCGTCTTCGTGTCGTCGAAACGAGCGTTTTGATATGTGGTACGTCTTGTGACGATGACCGAGGATTGTAGATTTCCAGCAGGACCTCCAGTCACATGAGCAGCCATATCACAGCGCCCGCAAACCCGATCGATGTGAAACAAGTTGCATCGTATGCGTAAGGTCTGTGGATATCACTGGTCTAAACTTTGTGCATGATGAATTGTTGGATTTTATACAAGATCATGTTGAAGTCAATGTAGATTCTAGTAGCCGAAATCCCAAATTCAGGCCAAAGTCCAAGATTGTCAAATCTTCGTTCGAGGACCAAATCACGTCCCGTTTGTTACAACGCCATTGTGGCAACATGCTTAGTGCAATTCGGCGAAGAAATCGAAGAAAAACACCAAGATGAAGATGCACTATCAATCAAAAGTTTTCAAGATCTATGTGAATTTCAAGTTATGTGCATGCTTTTAAAGTGTGATTAATGGCTTAAAATTGATATCAAAATGATCGTAACATCGAGCCTTACATGATGGTAATCATATTTTGTTCATTTGGATGCCAGATTATCAATGGATAGTCCGAGAAGAATAAAAAATGTCCCTAGTTCTTAGCTATGATTGTTTTGGAATTCCCCCGATTGTCAGGTAGAGCAAATTAGTCATTTTTTACCCTATTTTCTTATTTTTTATTCAAATAAGCCTTAATTATCATCAATTAGGGTTAGTTTTGGATAATCCACCCAGGTTTTAGTCTTAGTCTATAAATAGACGTTACCTCTCATTGAGAAGGGGTTGGATTTTGAACCCAGAAAATCATTGTATAGGGATTCAATTTCGATCAATAAAAATTAAATTTTTCTCTTGAGCACGTCTTAGAGAAAGAGAGGAGAGAGAAAGTTTAGAGTGGTATCCCTTTCACTTTCAAGGTATTTTCTCTCTCATCCCTTCTTCTTTCTTTTCGATTTTCTTTTTTTTCTCTTCTTCTCTCCCTTCTTCTCTTTCTTCTTCTTCGTCTTCTTTATTGTGTCTTTCTCAGAGGCCATGCACGGCAGTGGCAGTGTCGTGCATGCCTCCTTTTTTCTTCCCCGTTCTGTGGTTTCGCAGGCCATGCATGACGATGGCAGCACCATGCGCGAGCTTCCTTCCTTCTTTTTTCAATCATCTCTTTACCTCAATATGGTTCATGCATAGTGTTACTTGTCGTTGTTCGTAGCGCCGTCCGAAGGAGCACATGGTGAGTCTGGTTATGCTCTGGCCGTGGGTCGAGCTCTTATTTCGGTCCCAAGATTGGTGTCACACATGGTGATGTGCATCGCCGACCGTGAACCATCCTTCTTTCTTCTCACGAATCATAGACGATGCTGCTCATCACTGTCTGTGGGCATGTCTTCGACGTCCTGCACGATGGCTGACGGTGATAATCATCGCCGTCCATAAAAATGTTTTTTGTATCCTGCACCTATCACAGATGGTGATGCCTATCGTCGCCAGTGAAAGATCGCGGTGATGCCTATCATCGTCCTTGTGCCTTTTTCCTGCGTCTTGTGCCTATCACAGATGGCGAAGCCTATCGCCACCCGCGAAGGGTTGCGGTAATGCTCACCGCCATTTGCAGGCTTCTCTCTTGCACTTTGCCTTCCCGTGTCGCAGACGACGACGCCTATGTCCTAGCTTCATGACTTTAAACTGCATAGCCATGGTCCAAGATATATGACCTTAAAACTATAGTACATCTTGTCCGCATGACATTAAATTGCTTTACATAGGTCCAAGAGGCTTAACCTTAAACTCGTCCCCACACATACACGCACATCCCTTTTATGCGTACCATTTAATACCTTCCCAATGAGCCCATTTCCATCATTGTCATTCATCATTCCCCAAAGAGTCTTACTTAACGCTCACAAACGGCAAGCCATCTCGCCCTCCATACTCGCCGTCAGCTAGTGGGTCACCGCTATCCACCTTCCTACTAATACCATCCATCTTTCATAGGCCGCTTCATGCCATTTCCCCAAAGTGAGTCAAACAGCCATCATACTCACCCCATGGCCTCCACAAACTGTTGTCCATCATCACTACAGTCCAGATGTATGACCTTAAACGATAATACATGTCCTGGCCGCATGATCTTAATAGGCTTCGCACAGGTCCTGGAGGCATGACCCTAAACGTGCCCTCAACAGAAAATGGGCATGGTGTAAACCTGAAAAGGGAACACCATGAGTAAAATGATGGATGGGCATGGTCATGAAATCATAAGTAAAAGAGTTCCGTGAAAATAAAAACCCGAGCACGGTGAAAACCCGAACGAGCACCGTGAGTAAAAATGGAAGAATAAGGGTGAACATGGTCGTAAAGTCATGGTTAAAAAAGCCCTGAATAAAGGAGGTTGGTGAAAATCATGGCTACGGGGCCACTTCCCAAGTCCAAGTAAAAACCCACAAAGGGTGCTTAGACCAAGAGAGCAGGTTGATACAGCACTCGCCTCCAGAAGAGCCCTCATCATCAAAAATATCATCCAATAGGATGATCAGACTTAAAAAGCATCCCTCAACATCGCTCTTTGGTGTTGGATGAACACTAGCCCAGTCGCCATCCCTTCTTCAGTGATGGGTGAACACTAGCCCAGTCGCCATCCCTTCTTCGGTGTTGGGTGAACATGTAGCCCAGTCGTCATCCCTTCTTCGATGCTGGGTGAACACGTAGCCTAATCGCCATCCCCTCTTTGGAGATAGGTTAACACGTAGCCCAGTCATCATCACAAAATAGTCCACGCGAGGGTGAGGACTTTTATAGGATCCCTCAAACAAACAAAAGGTCCACACGAGGGTGAGGACTTTGATAGGATCCCTCAAATAAACAAACAGTGCACGCGAGGGTGAGGACTTTGATAGGATCCCTCAAACAAACGAACAGTCTATGCGGGGGTGAGGACTTCGATAGGTCCCCCAAACAAACAAACAGTCCACGCGGGGGTGAGGAATTCAATAGGATCCCCTAAACAAGCAAACAGTCCACGTGGGAGTGAGGACTTCGATAGGATCCCCAAGCAAACAAAACAGTCCACGCAAGGGTTAGAACTTGGATAGGATCCCTTAAAAATTTCTATCTCTCTTCCCGATTCTTCTATATCTCTTTTCTCTATTTCTCTTTCTATTCATCTCTCTTTCCCTTTCTCTTTATCTTTCTATCTCTCTTCTTCTCTATTTCTCTATCGCTTTCTCTATTTTTTCTCTCTGTCTTTCTATCTCTTCTCTATTTTTCTATCTCTTTCTCTATTTCTCTTTCTATTCTTCTATCTCTCTTCTTCTCTATTTTTCTATCTCTTTCTCTATTTCTCTCTCTATTCTTCTATCTCTTTTCTTCTCTATTTCTCTTCTCTTTCTTTCCCTTCCTCTCTCTATTCCTCTGTCTCTTTCTCAATCTCTCTATTTCTCTTTCTCTATCACCCATCTCTCTTTCTCTTCTTCTCATCTCTTCTCTTGACATGCACGATAGTGGCAGCACCATGCATGCCTCTCTCCTTTCTATCTCTCTCTTTTCTTCTCCTTCGTCTATTTCTCCCTTCTTCAGTGCTAGGTGAACATGTAGCCCAGTTATTCTCTTCTTCTCTTCTTCTCTCTCCTGACATGCATGGTAGTGGCAATGTCATGCATGCCTCTCTTTCTTTCTCTTTCTCCTTTCATCGATCTCTCTCTTTTCTTCTCCTTCATTTGGGTGAACACGTAGCCCAGTCGACATCACAAGTCCCTCACATTACAAGTAGCCCAGTCACATCGCATTGGTGCTGGGTGAACACGTAGCCCAGTCATCATCACAAGTTCGTCACAGGTATCGTCCGACAGGGCGAGGACTTAAAATACTAATCCCTCCACATCACAAACGGTCCACACGAGGGTGAGGACTTTGATAGGATCCCTCAAAAGTGTATTCTCCTCCAAAGTCTCCATGAATGGACATGCAACAAATGCATTCAGACGTCTCAGCATCCTAGTTACAGCATTGCATGGATATCTCCTCGCCATTCATGTGGTCCTGTGGCTAGGAAGAAAAAAGTAATAAAGAGAAATTTTTCAAATGATATCCTTCTCGATCTCTCGAAGCACAACATTTGGTTGGGAAAGCTGTTTGTACATCTTTTTCAGCACCTTGGGTCCTCGATGCAGAATAAAAGAGAAGCTAGTCAATAAAGCCCTAACTTATAGTGGAATTTTTTACAGTCTCAGAATTTCCCTAGAATGGGTGAGGATCTTCTTAAGCACTGGCCACCTGCCAAGTTTCGTCGCATTTCGAAAAAATCGGTCTCTAGTACCCTTAAATGGATCTTATAACTGGAACCCTATTTTTAAAGTGTCAAATGACGATGGGACCACTGCTATTGGATCCGTCATGGTCGAAAAGCCCTAGGGGTCAAGTTTTAGCTTAAACAGACATTCCAAGACAAAGTTATGGCAAAGGCTAAAAAAGGACAGGCCACACACTATTCCCGTGCTCCCTCTGTATACCAATCTCCATTAAGGGAGACTGGTTTTTAATATCATTAATAACAACTTTGAAGACTCATATCTCCCTCGTCATGAGACAGCCCGCGCACAAATTTTGGGAGCGTATTCGTCTTCTCAAGACAAGCGTTTTGATATGTGGCACGTCTCATGACGATGCTTGAGCAGGGAGAAAGGCTAGAGAGAAAATGACAATTTGTGATCAAGGTTGTAGGAAAATCAGCAGTACAATGAACCACTCGAGTGGCCATATCACGGCTCTCGCATACCTGATCGACGTGAAACCAGTTGCATTGCGTGCATAAGATCTAGGGCTATGTGGTCCGAACCCCGCGCGTGATGAATGATTAAATTTTATGTACGAACATGTTAAAGTAGTTGCAAAACTCTCGCCGTCGGAATCCAAATTCTGACCAAAAACTCAAGATGGTAAAATCTTCGTCCAGCCATAAAATCGAGCTGCGTTTATTGCAACGCGATCATGACAGCATGCTCAGCACAATTCAACAAAAAGCACCGCCCTGCTGAGCAGATACACACGCATTAAGCCCTGCAAAGGCCAGAAAATCAATGAAATACATTAATAAATGAGCACACAATCGATCGAAAGTTTCCAAGATCCGTATAAATTTCAAGTCGCATGATCGGGGTCTAAAAGCACGATTTGTGACTCGTAGTTAGTATCAAATTGATCGTCATGTCGAGCCTAACAAGAAAGTAATCATCTTTTGGACAAACATGCACCATAGCAACCTTGAATTGGCTTAGGAAAATTGTGCATGTTTCATGAGTACAACAGCGACTGTTTTGGAATTTCATGTACTGATGGATAGGGGCAAAATCGTCATTTTGTCTCCATTTTTAAATTTTTCTTTAATTCAAATAAATTGTAATTATCATCAATTAGGTTAGATTTTGGGTATCTACCCATGTTTTGGGTCCAAGTCTATAAATACATGTTATGCTTCGTTGTTAAGGGACTCAACTTCATGAATGAAAATTGAGAATTTTTAATCTTGAGATTGTGGCATGTATTGGAGAGAGAGTGGAGAGATAAGAAAAATTATGGTACCCCTGAGTGAAGGTAATTCTGTCCTCTCTCCTCTTTCCCCTCTTCTTTCTTTCTCTCTCATCTTCTTTCTTTCTCTCTCTTCTTCTTCTCTGTCTTTCACTTCTCTACCTCAAACATGCACAACAGTAAGCATTGTTGTGCATATCTCTCTCTCTTATTTTGTCTTTTTTCTCTCTTCCTTTTTTTACCTCTCTCTCCTCTCTCAATGCGCATGGTGGTAGGCATCACTGTGCATGTCTCTCTTTCCCTTCTTTTGTCTTTTCTCTTTGCTCTCTCATTCCCCCTCTTTGTTAATCTTTTCTATTTTTCCTAATCTTCTCTATCCTTTTCTCTCTTTACTTTCCCTTCTTTTTTTGCTTTCTTTCCTAATCTCTTTCTGCACATTCCTTTCATCCCTCTCTTTCTCGCTCTTCTCTCTCTCTTGTCTCTCTCTCTTTCGTCATGGACAGTGAAACTTATCACCATCCATGTTCTCTCTTACACTCTCTCTCATCTCATGAACGAAAAAACCTATCTCCATCCATGTTCCTTCTCCCCCTTCACTCTTTCTCACTCCTCTATCATGAACGACGGAGCCCCATCGTCATCCATGCTTCTCTCTTTTCTCTCTCATCTATCATAGACGGTGGAACCCTGTCACTGTCCATGCTTCTCTCGTTTCTCTCTCCTCTATCATGGACGGTAGAATCCCATCATCGTCCATGTTTCTCTCTTTTCTCTTTCCTCTGTCATAAACGACGGAACCCCATCGCTTGTTCGAACGTATTTTTTGGCACCTTGATCCTTGATAAGGAATAAGTAGAAAGCAGGTCAATTAAGCCTACAAAACAGTGGGAATTCTCGATAGTCTCAAAATGGCCCCATAATTGGTCAAGATCTTTGTCAGCACTTCAAAAGACTACTGCCAAGTTTCATCGTGATCAGACATTTTTAAGGTAGTGAACACAAAGAAACAATTTCAGCGAAATCGGTCTTTAGTCCATCAAACAGCTGTGGAACCACCACCATTAGATTCGGCACGGTCAAAAACCCCTATGGGTCAAGTTTCGGCTTAATCGGGCACTCCAAGACAAAGTTATGGGTAAAATACTGAAAAGGGTTAAGCCACACACTATTCTTGTGTGGCCTCACTCCATCAAAACACCATTAAAGGTGGCTGTTTTTATAGTCACAAGCAATTACTTACGGGGCCTATAACTCACTCGTTCCAAGTCGGATCGCTCCCAAATTTGTTGAGCGCTTTCGTATCATCAAGATGAGCAATTCGATATGCGATACGCCCCATAACAGCACCTGAGCAAAGAGAAAAACAAAATGAAAGTTTTCGATCCGTGAAGAAGTTACAGAAAATTCAGCAGCGACATGCCTCGTTTGATGGACCAAATCATGATGCTCGCGCAACGAATTGACGCGAAACTAATTCCATTGTGTGTGTAAAGTCTAGAGCTATTATTGGACCGAACCTCGTACATGATGGACGGTCATATTTTATGCACAAAACCGACGAAGTAACTGAAATTTTGATCGGGGGCAAAACAGTCAGTTTGTACCCCATTTTCTTAATTTTCTTTAATTCAATTAAATTGTAATTATCATCAATTTAGTTAGTTTTTGGCATACACCTATGTTTTAGCCCAATTCTACATAAACATGCAAAGCTAAATTGTAACGACCCCTCGATTCATTCTTGGATCATTCAATAAAAATTTCCATTCTTGCTTGAGCCTATGAGTACGTCTTGGAGAGAGAGAGAGGAGAGAGAAGAAAAGGGCTGATACCCTTCGGATAAGTAACTTTATCTCTTGTCCCCTCTTTTTCTTTCCTACCTTCTTTCTTTCTCCTCGCCTCTTTCTCTCTCCTCCTCTTTTCTTTCTCATCTTTATTTTCTCTCATCTTTATTTCTTTCTCTCTCTCTCTTCTTTTCTATGTTTTTCCTCTCTCCTCTCTTCTTCTCAGTGCTGACTAGGTCTTCTCATCTCTATCTCTTTCTTTCTCCTCTCCCTCATATCTCTCCTCTGTCAGTCGATGAAGTCTAATGTCGGTTGGATTTCTCTCACCTCTTTTATCAGTTGGTGAAGCCTTGTGTCGACTGGATTTCTCTCTCCTCTTCTAATGCAATCGATGAAGCCTCAACATCGGTTGAATTTCTCTCTCTTCTTCTTTCATCCCCAACACCAGGTGAAATTCTCTCTTCTCTCTTGCCACAGTCGATGAAACCAAGCGTCAATTGTATTTCTCTCACCTCTTTTGTCAGTCGGTGAAGCCTAGCATCGAATGGATTTCTATCTCCTCAGCACTGATTGAATTTCTCCCTCTTCTTCTTTCATCCCCAGCATTAGGTGAATTTCTCTCTCTTCTCCCTTGTCATAATCAGTGAAGCCCAGTGCTGATTGGATTTCTCTCACCTCTTATGTCAATCGATGAAGCTTAGAGCCGACTAGATTTCTCTCTCCTCTTCTAATGCAATCGGTGAAGCCTCAGAGCTGGTTGAATTTCTCCCTCTTCTTCTTTCGTCCCCAACATCGAGTGAATATCTCTCTCTTCTCTCTTGCCACAGTCGATGAAGCCCAGCACCGGTTTCATTTCACTCTTCTCTCTTGTCATAGTTGGATTTGTCTCTCTTCTGTTGCAGTCGGTGAAGCTTAGAGTCGACTCAATCTCTCTCTCTTGCTTCTCTCCCATTGCAACGGGCACAAGTCTAGCTCCGGTTGGTTCTCTTCCTCCCTCTCTCATCTTCTGACAAGCGATGAAGCCTAGCGCCGACTGTGTCCTCTCTCTCTTCTCTTTTGAAACAGTTGGCCATATCTAGCACCAACTGCATCTTCGTTATTTCTCTCATTTATCCTCTCGTCTCTTCTCCCTCCTTCTGTTTGTTCCCTTCTTCTCTGACCTCATTCTTTCCCCCATAACCACCACTATGTTATTCTTTCGTTCGACTAAGAGTGATTGAGGTTAGCCTCTCATGGAAGCCCTTTCATCTAGTCGTAATGTTGTTGTGCTAGGATTACTTGCCCCCTTTATTGCCACAACAGACTGACCATCGTGCTTAGTTAGTTGGTCTTAACAATGACATCTAATAGTGATCTCGTGAGCTGATTTTAGTACCGAGCCCGTTTGGCTACCACGTCTGACCAATTATTTGCCAGCTTGCTCTTCTTGCTCAGTCGAACTCTTCTCTCCCCCGTTTTTCTTCTTTTCTTCCTTTGAATGCTCATGCTTGTGTACGTTCATCAAAGAGGAAAAGGGTGAGGTCTGACCCACCTGTCTTACGACCTTTGCCATATATGTGTGTGATTACATAAAATAGGAATAATACGAGCCAAGGGAGGGGATTCTGAACTAGTTTCATTACTGAGGGTCTTTCTTCGTTATCTAAGAGGTTGCCCATATTAGCCAGCCCGAGTAAGTCCCGAACCCACCTTAAAATTCCTCTCTCACCAGTTAGTATCACCTGCCCCCACTCTCGAATGAGGTTCCCGAGAGAGCGATCTCAAAAACGTCTTGGACCTTCCCTCGAAAATCGAGACATGTGCCACCTGATCATCCAGGATCCGAAGGGCGAGATCGAGGCACCTAACCAACTTGACGACTCCACTGGGGACTTACTACCCCCTTAGTCGGATCGTTCTTGTTTGGCTAGTTTTTTTTTTTTTATGCTTTCATTATCTTTTCACATTCACTTATGGCTGCTGGGTTCAGTAATGGGGATTTTATTATCCCCGTATTCGAGAGTGTCCCAAGGGAACAAGTTTCTTCGACTTCATTCCCAACCATCCTCTTGAGCAAAGACCCCTTGTCTAGCTCCCAGGTCTTAACTTGGACTAGTGTGAGGAGGGATGTGAAGGTCCCTCACTCCCCATCTCTTCGCTCTGGTGGAAACTCCACCAAGACGCTCTGCATCGACAGTACTTATGTTGCCTCACATAGAATGCACTCAGCCACCGGCAAGTCACTTGCCGGTCGTGTTCCTGAGATACGTCAGAAGGCCACCTAGTCCCTTTCTGTAAAAGGCAAACAATTTACCATCGCTTCTGTGGGTTGCCATAAGGCTAACCCCCACATCTCTGCACCATTGGTCTCCATCCTTGAAGGCCCAACACATCGAGGCAGAAACCCCATGGTATCCACCCCTCACGCACACCACAACGCTTGTGGGTCACCCACTGGAGTCACACCTCGAGGCAACCCTTCTGTTGCCTCGAGACCGTGTTCAAGATCAAACCTTCCAAGGCCAGATCCTACGCATGCCACTCATATGCATCTCATTGCTTAGGGTGACGATGTTATTACACTGACCCAAGTACATAGGAGACGGCCTCCTCATCCTCCTACTATGCACACACATGCACAACCTGTAAGGGGCAGGCCTACACATGTTCTCCTACAGACACTTGCTCATAGTTCTCGGCCTCCTAAGGCCAGATCATTTGCACGAGCCCGAGTTAACCCTCAGGTCTCCCCTAATCCTTTTTCAAGGGGCGCACACACGTCGCCATCTCAGACGTCCCCTCGCCCTCTACTCAGGCCTCCTCATGAGTCAAACCTGCTCCTGCCTGCTCCTTCTTCATCGAGCAAGCACCTTCAGCCGTGGTACTCAAAGATTTTTTCGAAGAGTACTATCCCGAACTAGCCTCATCACCTTGGTCGTGTCCCTGGAGCTCATAAGAAAGCTCAAGGCATGGACTTGATGTAAGATCGAGTCCTCTATCCTCCCCGACCCATCCAGTTCTTGGACCTCTTTCATTGCCGCACCTGATGGCGACATCTCTCTCCTGTGCAAGAAGAGCTGACCAGCCACGACCTAGATCACAGTTTTGGTGCGAGGTCCATCAAAACCTCCAAGCTAAACCTGATAGAGGTCTTTAAATTATGACTAAGGAGGTGACCAAGGTAGTCAAAGCTGCCAATTCTGGTGACTCTCTTCACCTAAATCCCTTCTACGCCCTTCAGATGGTGAAGCTAGAAGAAGAACTCCATAAGCCTTGTGCTATGGTGACCTTCGCAAATGAGGACCCAGCCACTCAGCAACTGTGGTCCCAAGACCATCAAGCACTGGTCCAAATGCGATTCGCATACAGGAGTCGAGTTTAGTCAGGGCATGTTGGTTCCCTACTGACTGACCTACCGTGTACAACTCGTCAAGTTCGCAAGCCCTATGTCATCACTAATGTCGACCTCCTTAGTGAAACGGTCAACGTAATGGTCATAAGCGAGCCCAGTGATGCACAGGAAGAGCGCATGAACAAGTTTGAGGACATGGTGCATGCGATGATGGAAAAGATCAATCGTATCAACGTCACACGTCATCTGTCCCTCATCCAGTCTCTCG
The DNA here is from genome assembly GCF_000471905.2 of Amborella trichopoda. Next base: position 1,372,266 of record NW_006496628.1, on the reverse strand, counting down.
GTCAAATATTGATGCTAAGGTAACCCATAGCCTGAAGAACAAACAAACTTTAGGGATACAGGGCGCGACGCCTTATCAAAGGCCTTACCCCTCCTAAATTGATCAGGTCATGTTTCCCCCAGACTATAAGAAAGGGAAGTTTCCTCTACTCAATGGAACCACATCCCCAAATCAACATATTTCCCACTTCCAGGCAGCATGTCAGGAAACAGCGGCTGACGAGAGACTTTTTCTCCGTCAATTCATTGAGACCCTTGATGGCCCAGCATTCCAATGGTATGCCCGATTTCCTCCAAACTCGGTGCATACATGGGAGGAGATGGAAAAACTATTCTATCAACGCTTCTATGAGGTCAAGAGAGAGGTTCAAACCATAGAACTTCTCATCTTGACTCAAGGCCCCGATGAGCTCGTGGATCAGTTCATATCAAGATGGAGAAACTTGGCTTCCCGTCATCCTAATCTTATGCTTGAGAAGGAAGTAATCTAGGCTTGCGTGCGAAACATGCGACCTGAAATCACTTTACATGTCGAGGTCTCTAATCCGACCTCCATGTCAGAGTTGATCTCTAAACCAGTTCGCATAGAGAGTTTATCTCGCCATCATGGTGGGACACGACAACCATCTGCAAGTTCAAAAAAGAACCAGGGCAATGGTAGCTCTTGGAATAACACACGGGGTAGCCAACAGAAAGGGGTAGTCAGTGCAGCCATCATGGTCATTTATTCAAAGAAGGCTCCCTCCCAAACTTTGGACCTCTCTAAAGCGGTAAGCACGGTGAAGGTAACACCTCAAGCTGACAAGCAGCAACAGTCGTATAATCGGGTACCTCCACCAACCAACTTTGATCAGGGTGATTATTTCTCCAGTCATAAGAACAAGGTCTATCCCTTCGAGAAGGAATGGATCCCTGTGTTGTTCTGATTATTATTGGAACAGAATATGATCCAGCTTCCAGAAACCAGGTTCCCTGAGCAATCTGGCCTCGACACTCAGGCGAATTATTGTGCCTACCATCGAAGGATCAATCATCCCACAGATGACTGCTACATGTTAAAGGATATTATTGAGGCCCTGATTCTGAAAGATTAGATAAAGCTTGAAAATTTAAAGAAGGACTTCGGGCTAGCTGAGGCCTCTCGTGCCATAACCATTCAAGAGGAAGACGAAATTCCTAATATCCTCCATGCCTTCTTCATTATAATGCTTCAGGAAGGCATAATCACACTGAAGCAGGCAAGGCAATGCCGATGCCTTACTAAGGGAACTGGAGATCGTTGGTGCCCATTCCATCAGATAATAGGTCATTATTTGTCAGAATGCACAACTCTCCTTGATATATTCGTAGAGAAGATGTGGGACTGTCAAGAATTTTACGACCTCCACGTAACTGATCCCCAAATCACTTCTCCATCAGGGCAAGAAGATCTCACAACCTAGGACCTTTCTATCAATGACTCAGACTCTGCAGAAACCTCGGATTCCCAGTCATGGATAACCTACCATGGCAGAAGCATACTCAAGTCCTTAAGACGAGAAGCGGTTCGTCAAGCTAGAGAGGTTTGCCACCCCAGCGAGACGAATCAGACATCACTTTAGAAAACCAGAAAGAGATGGACACAAGGGCTGCTCGCCCAAGAAACAAGACCGCTCAACCCATAGTCGAACAGGAATTTCTCAGGCCTCTTCCCTCGTTGCCAACTTTCCTAGACTTCATCCCCAACACAATCCTTTTTCCTTCTTCATCCTGTCAAGAAGATGCTCCCATCTCATCTCCCTCTCAGCAAACGTCCGATGAGGATGACGACGTTAAAAGCACTCCCCAGCGATCTAAGCAAGGGAAAGACCTAAAGGACCCCCTGCACCCGTCCAATCTTGGTGATGACATAAAACGCTACTTAGATCGGTCTGATGAGGGGAATGACCTTAATAGTCCCCCAGCTTTTAACCCTACTCTTCCTTCTTCTCCTTCTTCCTCGTCTATGGCTCTTGCAGGTACAACCTTGGTATGTTCGAACTTCGAGGTTCTCGATAGAGAACTTGAGGGGTCGAACATAACCAAGATGCAACGGAAGCTATTGAAAAAGACCCTGGCATAGGCAACAGGATTCTTAATAGTAGCTGATGCCCTGGCAGCTCAAGCTAAGGCACAGCGACCTTCCTTGAAGAAGCGTAAGAAGTCAAAGCCAAAGTGGCCACCTGAGCCTGACTTTGAGCAGAGACTGAGAGAGTCGAGGGGGCAATGCTTCTATTCTCAAGGAGATTGCCACATGGTGCAAATCTCAAGAGCAGTACCCACCACAGGGCAGATAAATCTCAGGTCAGGAAAGATGCTGCAGCCTCCACCGCAGAAGTCGGGTGCCTTGAAGTTCCTCAGTCTGCCACTGCCCCTTAATCCAAACAATAGTCAGCCTATCCTACAGCTCCCTAGGCTCCTTCTTAATCCCAATACTTCAAACAATACACCTATTCTCCAATTCTCTGGGATCCCGTTTATCCCAAGCACTCAATCCCTTCCAAAACCTCAAAGTTCTGTCATTCTAACCAAGCCTGTTATGCAGTCAAGCTAGCCAACCGATCAAAACAAACCCTTTTGACCCAAACTTGCTCATCAACCCAATAGACCACCCAAATCAGTGGCACGACCGGAAGCACAAGGCCCTGATCAAGAAATGGTGAAATATTATGTGATAGGGCACCTACGGAAGGTTTCAGCATTTCTCAGTGTCTACGACGCCCTCATGCTCTCGAGGGATTACCGGATGGTTTTGGTTCAAGCTCTCTCTAACTCGGAATTGTACGAAACCGAAGTAAAACCCATTGAGGTAGGCCCGACAATTCTTCAATAGTGAATGCCAATCACCTTTTCAGAGGATGATCTGCGGCTAGGGGAAAAGTTTCATAATCGCCCTCTCTTTGTTACTGGCGAATTGCATGCATGCCCCATCAATCGAATTATGTTAAATACAGGGTCCGCAGTCAACCTCATTTCAAGAAGGATCCTCACTTGATTAGGGCTGGGGTCTGAAGATATTACCCCAACCCACGTCATGGTTCAAGGGTTCAACCAATCAGGAGAGAAGCCAGCCGGCACAGTACGCCTTTGTTTTAATATCGGTGAGCTGAACGATTATGCCCAGTTTCATGTAATTGACACCGACACTTCTTACAATATTCTCCTTGGTAGGCCATGGTTCCATGATCAGGGGGTGGTTCCATCAACATTACAACAATGTTTCAACTATAGCCGAGATGGGAGACAACATACGGTCTATGCTGACAAAAGACTATTCCCTGTTGCTGAAACGCATTATGCCGATGCTAAATATTACGTCACAGATTTGGCATCCCCTCAGAAGTGTAGACACCCCATTTTAGAACTGAAAAATTCTACGGTTTCTAAACCCTTATGACCAAATTATTCTAATAAACCCAAAATCCATAGTTCACATTGCCTATCCTGTGACCCGGAACCAGTCTGCCTTCCCAAAACCCTATTTGAGCTCAGACTCCTAAATGCCATGTTTTACCAAAAACAAATCATTAAAAATAGAAAAAGCCTCCATTTTGACCCAAATTTTCTTTGAGAGCTTCATGAGAGGCTGAGGAACACATCAGAAGTGAAAAATACTGATTTTGAAAAAATTTGGTTTGTGCAGCATGACTTGTGCTGCTTGTGTGCATGACTTATGCCGCTTGTGCAGCACGACTTGTACCGCCTAGGCGACACAACTTGTGCCGCCCATGTGGCATGACTTGTGCCACCTATGCGTCACGACATGTGCCGCCCAAGAAACACTACTCGTGTCATCTAGGTGGCACAACTTGTGCCACCCAAATCCGTGAGCCTCCAAAACGCATTTTGACTAGGTGAATATGTTAGTTGTGGGAGATATTCCCCCCAAGATAATTTCTTGGGGGACCATTTAGGGGGAGACTGGAGGGAGAAAGAGGAAGGACTAACGGAGAAAGAAAAGAGAAGAGAAAGAATACCCTAGGAAAGAGACCTGAGAATTTTTTGAGATTTGGGGGCTGACAGAGAGAACACCTGAGATAGAGATAGAAACCTGATAGAAAGAAAAAGAGAATACAGAGAGAGAAAGCCTTAGAATTTACGTGAGGAAACATTGGCCTCCTGAGAACCCTATTTCTAAACCAGATCCAAGGCACAACCACCCTATCCAATCAAGACTTGCTGGCTAATATCCGGATCAGAGAGACACAAGAGGAACCGGTTCTGTTACAGGCGAACCCTCAGGGGCTCGAGAGTCTTGGGCCATCCGACCCAATCAGGTACTCATTCTCCCTTCATTTATTCTTCATTTTATTTTATTTATTTTTTTTGATCTGATTTTTACGTGTTTTCATTAAAAAATCGTATTTTGAAATGCCTTGGATCATGTTGGCATCAAATTCAGATATGAGAGCAGATCTGCTTTTTTGGGCAGATCTGATCTCATATCTGAATTTGATGGTTCCCACTTTCTCTACCATTTATTTATATTTCATATTTATCAGTGTAAAGTGTCAGATTTGAGCGATCTATATCTGCAGATCACTTCAATTTTGCACTATAAATAGTTTGGCACCCACCGTAGGGCAAATCGAGCGTGATCCGAGCATCAAAATTTTTAAAATATCAGAATATTTTGAAACTTCGCATACATGTTCTAGGTAACATTTTGTGACTGTTACCAAATTTTCAAGTCAAAATAAAATATTTAAAAATACAAAAAAAAATATTTTTTTGTTAGACCTATAGTACCCTCTTGTCGCTTTATTTTAATTTATTTTCATCACAAAAAATTTTATTTGTTGTTTCTCCAAGTTTACAGTAAGATTATTTTATCAATATATAAAATAATAAATATAACAGTATAAAACATAATAATGTTTTTGGGCGACACAAGTTGTGTCGCCCAGCTTGCATAGGCGAATGCCACCCGGGTGACACGTTTTGTCTTGCCCAAACCAAAACATTTTATATTTTCCTGAAAATTTGCAGTAGTGTTCCAGAGGATTTTCTGTGACTGCAAAAAAAAAAAAAAAATAGATCAAAATAAAATTTTAAAAAAATATAAAACAATATTTTTTCAGTCCTATCTGTGTCTTTCTCTCTTCACTCTATTTTAATTTATTTTTGTCACAAACAATTTTATTTGTTGTTTATCCAAGTTTAAAGTAATATTATTTTATCAATAGCTACAAGAAAACAATATAAAACTAAACATGTTTTTTGGGCGACACAAGTTGTGCCGCCTAGCTTGAGTAGGAGACACTAGTTGTGCAGCCCGGGTGACACGTTTTGTGTCGCCCAAAGCAAAACATTTTATATTTTCCTAAAAATTTGCATTAGTGTTCCAGGGAATTTTCTGTGACTGTACAAAAGGATTCAGGTCAAAATAAAATTTTTAAAATATCAAAAACATATTTTGCTTCAAGTATGTTTGCTCTAATCTTGACTTTCTGATTCCATTCTAGTTAGTTAATTT
>NW_006496628.1:1348997-1366753 GCF_000471905.2 Amborella trichopoda | reverse complement strand
TTGAGTTGCTTGCACCCTCCCTGAATCGTGTCCAGTTCAAGTCATACCCGACTCGGGTCAAGCTCGACTTAGCACGACCGTGCCTGGTCTCCTTGTTTGACCATACTTTCTTAGGGGTTCCTCACCCCTCCATCTATATTGTTCCTTGAGCAAATTTCACCTCGAAGCGCTCATCACTAGGCGTGATCAGCGTTGAGCGCTCACTTGTTTTCTTTCTTAATGTGTGCCTGTGTGCTTGAATTTATTTTATTTTACATGCTTCTTTACAAACTCTAACACACACCGACCGGGAATCCTGGAAAACCAGAAAAAAAATATTTCGAAAACCCCCAAAATCCACGTCAACGGCGTCAGGGAACCTAGCATTGAGAGCTGAGGCGGTTGGGATTCGCATAGCGTTAACTGTGAGCGCCCCTCCATAATCCTTTGCCTCAAAGCAACTCTGTGTATAGTAGAACCTGGTGAACATCCTATAACAGGAGGTCAGGACCTATATGGGGACCTATATCAGCCTAGCTACATTTCAGTAGTTAGGAACCCAATCTTAAACTAAGCCTACGTATAATACTCTACTAGATCAAACTTTTCCATTTGCTTGCTTGCTTATTGATCTTGGGTCTCAGCCCAAATCTACTTTTGGTGTGAGATGAACCCTTTAAGTTCAAATTAATACTTGTACCCATCCTAGCCCTGATCCGCACCAGGTTTTACCTTGGTCCGAACTTAGACCCCTCTTGGTCTGAGCCGAAGTCTCATTCCTAGTTCATCTTTAATCTAGTCCGGGTCCACGCCTAGTCTGATCATTAAAAATCTCTGCGTCTTAGTCTAGGTTTGTACCCAGCATAGCCCAAGTCCGAACCAGGTTCACACCCAGGTCCAAACCTAGGCCCCCTGTTGGTCCGAGCCGAAAGCTCATTCCTATCTCATCTTTGATCTATTCCAGGTCCACACCTTGTTTGAACATTAAAACTCTTTGGGTCTAAGTTTAGGCTTATACCCAGCCTAACCTAGGTCCGAACTTGCTTTACACCCAGGTCCGAACCTAGGTGTTTCAACATATTTTTCAGGACCTTGGTCTCTAGTAGGAAGCAGGTTAATAAGTCCTACAAAACAGTGAAAATTCCTGACAGTCTCAGAATGCCACCAAAATTGGTCAAGATCGTCATCAGCACTCCAAAACGCCACCTGCCAATTTTCGTCGTGTTTCGACATGTCTAAGGTAATGAACACAAAAGAATAGTTTTTTAAAAAATAGCCTCGAGCACCATGAAACTGACCCTACAATTGGAACTACATTTTTGGTGTCTCAAATCACTGTGGGACAGCCGCCATTAGATCCAGCAGGTTCGAAAATCCCTATAGGCCAAGTTTCAGCTTAATTAGACACTCCAGAACAAAGATATGAGCAAAACATTAAAACGGGAGGGGCCACACACTATTCCAATGTGGCCTCATTGCACTAAAACACCATTAAAGGTGGTTGTTTTTACAGTCATGGGCAGTCATTTTTGGGGCCTGTAACTCACTCTTTCCAAGTAGGATCGGTCTCAAATTTGGCGAGCTTATTCGTCTCATCAAGACGAACAATTCGATATGTGATACGCTCCGAGACGATGTCTGAGCCTGGAGAAAAGCTAAAGAGAAGTTGCCAATCCGTGAAGAATTTGTAGAAAATTTAGTAGCGACACACCTCGCTCAATGAACAAACTCACGACTCTCGCACAATGAATCAATGTGAAACCAAATCCATTGTGTGCGTAAAGTCCAGGGTTATCATTGGTCCAAACCCCGTACATGGTAGACGGTCAGATTTCATTCACGATGCTGACGAAATAATTGAAATTTCAACTTTCGAATTCGAGATTTCGGCCAAAACTCAAAAGTTGCAAAGTCTTGTCCGGGCTCCAAATCGCATCACGTTTGTTGCCACGCGATCGTGATGGCATGCTTAGTGCCGACATACTTAGTGCACTACGACGAAAAAATTATAGAAGAACATCAAGGAATGAGCACACTATCGATTCGAAATTTTCAAGATTCAAACAAATTTCAAGTCTCGTGATCATGGCTCAAAAACATGATTCATGGCTCGAAGTTGGTATCAAAACAATCGCCATGTCGAGCCCTATAAGAAAACAATAATCTTTTAATCAAACGGACATCAGAGCAACTCCGGGTCAGCCACGGAAGATCATGCAAGTTCTCAAGTTGTAGCAAGGACTGTTTTGAAATTCCACACATTGTTAGGTAGGGACAAAATAGTCCTTTTACACCCATCTTTAAAATTTCTTTTAATTCAATTAAATTTTAACTTTTAGCAATTAGGTCTAATTTTGATCAATCCACCCATGTTTGGGCTCAATTAGATATAAACAGGCATTACCTCATTGTAAACAAGACCCCTCGACCTTTGGTTGATGGTTTGAAGATTGAATAAAAATTTCAATTCCTCGCTTGAGCTTGTGAGTACGTCTTGAAGAGAGAGAGAGGAGAGAGAAGAAAAGGGTCGATACCCTTCGAGCAAGCAACTTTCTCTCTCCTCCCTCTCTCTCCTTGTCTCTCTTCTTTTCTCTCTCTATATCTCTTTCTCTCTTTTTCTGTTTTCTCGATCTCTTTCTCTTTCTCTCTTCTCTCTCTTTCTTCTCTCTCTATCTCTCTCTTTCTCTCTTTCTCTTTCTTCTCTCCTCATCTCTATCTCCATTCGTCCCCTTCTGATGTAACCGGTGAGTCTTATCGTCAATTGGTCTTCTCTATCTCTTTGTCAATCGGTGAGACCTGGTGCTGCCTGAGCCTTCTCTCTTTTCCTCTATCAATCTACGAGACCTAGCATCGGTTGGTCTTCTCCCTCTTCTTCTATCAGTCGATGAGACCTAGTGTCGACTAATTTCTCTCTCTTCCTTTGTCAGTCAGTGTGACCTAACGTCGATTGGGTTTCTCTCTCTTCCTCTATCAGTCAGTGAGACCTAATGTCGACTAGTTTTCTCTTTTTTCCTCTATCAGTCGGTGAGACCTAATGCTGAATGATTTTCTCTCTCTTCCTTTATCAGTCGATGAGACCTAACATCGACAAGTTTTCTCTCTCTTCCTTTGTCAGTCGGTGAGACCTAATGCCAACTGGTTTTCTCTCCCTTCCTCTATCAATTGGCGAGGCTTAGTACCGACTGAGGTTCTCTCTCTTCCTCTCTCAGTTAAGAGACCTAATGTTGACTAGTTTTCTCTCTGTTCCTCTATCAGTCGGTGAGACCTAACATCGACTATATTTCTCTCTCTTCCTCTGTCAGTCGGTGAGACCTAACACTGACTAATTTTCTCTCTCTTCCTCTGTCAGACGGTGAGACCTCCCGTCGATTAGTTTTCTCTCTCTTCCTCTTTCAGTCAATGAGACCTAACACCGACTAGTTTTCTCTCTCTTCTTCTGTTAGTTGGTGAGACTTAGTGCCGACAGCTTCCTCTCTCCCTTATCTCCTGAAACAGTTGGCAATGTCTAGCGCCGACTGCATCTTCCTCTACTACTCTTACATTCGACCAAGAGGGATTGAGGTTAGCATCTCATGGTAGGCCTGTCGTCTAGCCAAAATGTTGTTCATTAGGATCACTTGTTCCTCTTTACTACCACGACTGACTGACCATCGTGCTTAACTGATCGACATTGGTAATAACGTCTAGTGGTTTTTTCGTGAGCCGATCTTCGTTAATATGCTTGTTTTGCTATCACGTTAGGTCAATTATCAACCAGCCTAGTCACTGCTCTGATCTTCTCACTTGGTCAAATTCTTCTCTCCCCCCATCTTTCTTTTTTCTTTTTGAATGTGTATGCTTGTGTATGTTCATCAGATAAGAAAAGGGTGAGGTCTGGCCCACCTATCTCATAACCTTTGCCATATACGTGTGTGTGATTGCATAAGAGCATAAAATAAGAAGAATACAAGCCAAGGGAGGTGATTCTGAATCAGTTTTATTACTGGGGGGTTTTGTCATGATCTAAGAGGGCGCCCACACGAGTCAGCCTGCGTAAGTCCCAAACCCACCTTCAAAATTTCTCTCTCACTAGTTGGTAACACCTGCCTCAGTTTTTGAACGAGGTTCTTGAGAGAGTGATCTCATAAAGTCCCGGGTCTCCCCTAAAACTCGAGACGCCCACCGCCCGATCCCTCAGGATTCAAAGGGCGAGATCGAGGTATTTAACCAGCTTGGTGACTCCACTGCTTTGATCTCGCCCTCCGGATCCTAGAGGATCTGGAGGCACGTGTCTCGGGTTTCGGGGGATACCCGGCACGTTTATGAGATCCCTCTCTCGGGAACCTCGTTCAAAAACGAAGGGAGGTGTTACCAACCGATGAGAGAGGAATTTTGAAGGTGGGTTCGGGACTTACTCGAGCTGACTCGTGTTGGCAGCCTCTTAGATCACGAAGAAATCCGCTCAGTAATAAAATGGGTTCGGAATCACGTCACTTGCCTCGTATTCATCTTATTTTTTAATTTTATGCAATCACACACGTATATGGTAAAGGCTATGGGATAGGTGCGTCAAACCTCACCCTTTTCCTCTCTGATGAACGTACACAAGCATGCACATTCAAAAAGAAGAAAGAAAGATGAGGGGAGAGAAGAATTCGACTAAGCAAGAAGATCAGAGCAGTGACTAGGCTGGTTGATAATTGACCTAACGTGGTAGCAAAATGGGCTTGGTGACAAAGATTGGCTCACGAAACCACCACTAGACGTATTATCGATGTCCACTAGCTAAGCACGATGGTCGGTCAGTCGTGGCAGTAAAGAGGGCCAAGTGATCCTGACGCAACAACATTACGGCTAGACGACAGGCTTGTCATGAGATGTTAACCTCAATCCCTCTTAGTCGAACGTAAGAGTAGCAGAGGAACGGTTAAAGAGAAGAAGGGAATAAACAGAAGGAGAAAGAAGAAGGAAGAGAGGAGGGAGAAGAAGGTAGAGAAGAGGCAGTTGGAGCTAGACATTACTGACTATTTAAGGAGATGAGGGAGAGAGGAAGTTGTCGACTCTAAGTCTCGCCAACTTATAGAAGAAGAGAGAGAAAATCAGTCGGTAATAGGTCTCGTCGACTGACAGAGGAAGAGAGAGAAAACCAATTAGTTAGAGGTCTCACCTATTGATAGAGGGAGAGAGAAAACCAGTGGGCGTTAGGTCTCATTGACTAACAGAGGAAGAGAGAGAAATCCAATCGATGCTAGGTCTCACCAACAGACAGAGGAAGAGAGAAAACCAGTCAGTGTTAGGTCTCACCGACTGAGAGAGGAAGAGAGAGAAACTCAGTCAGCATTAGCTCTCACCAACTGATAAACGAAGAAAGAGAAAATCAGTCGGTGCTAGGTCTCGTCAACTGACAGAGGAAGAGAGAGGAAACCTATTGACGTTAAGTCTCATTAACTGATATAGGAAGAAAGAGAAAACCAGTCAAAGATAGGTATCATCGAATGACAGAGGAAGAGAGAGAAAACCAGTCTGTGCTAGGTCTCACCGACTGATAGTGGAAGAGAGAGAAACTCAGTCAGTGCTAAGTCATGCCGACTAACAGAGAAAGAGAGAGAAAACCAGTCGGCACTAGGTCTCACCGACTGATAAGAGAAGAGAGAGAGGATCAACAGGCATTTAATCTTGTCGACTGACAGAGGAAGAGAGAGATGGCCTAGTCGACGCAAGGTCTCACCAACTGACAAAGAGAGGGAGGAGACTAACCAGCGTTAAGCCTCACCGGTTGCATTAGAAGGGGACGAATGAAGATAGAGATGAGGAGAGAAGGAAGAGAAAGAGAGAGAAAGAGAGAAGAGAGAAAAAAGAAGAAATAAAAAGAGACAGAGAAAAGGAGGAGAGGGAAAGTTGCCCACTAGAAGCGTACTGGCCCTTTTCTTCTCTCTCCTCTCTCTCTCTCTCTCCAAGATGTGCTCACAGGCTCAAGCAAGGAATCTTCAAACCTTCAACTTAAGGCCGAGGGGTCTTGTTTACAGTGTGGTAGTGCCTGTTTATATAGATTTGTGCCCAAACATGGGTGGATTGATCAAAATTAGACCTAATTGCTGAAAATTATAATTTTATTGAATTAAAAGAAATTCTAAAAGTGGGTGCAAAAGGACTATTTTGCCCCTTCCTAACAATATATGAAATTCCATAACAGTCCTTAATGCTGCTCGAGAACTTGTGTGATCTTCTGTGGTTGACCCGGGGTTGCTTTGATGCCCGTTTGATCAAAATATTTTTGTTTTCTTGTAAGGCTCGACATGGCGATCGTTTTGATACCAACTTCATGCCATGAATCATGTTTTTAAGCCATGATCATGAGACTTGAAATTTGTTCAAATCTTGGAAATATTAGATCGATAGTGCGCTAGTTCCTTGATGTCTTTCTATAATTTTTTCATCGTAGTACACTAAGCATGTCATCACGATCGCGTGGTAACAAATGGGACGCGATTTGGAGCCCAGATGAAGATTTCGTAACTTTTGAGTTTTGACCAGAATCTAGAATTCGACAGCTGGAATTTTAGTTACTTTGTCGACTTCTTGCATGAAATCTGGCTATCCATCATGCACGAAGTTTAGACCGATGATAACCCTAGACCTTACGCACACATTGGAATTGTTTTCGCGTTGATCCGTTGTACGAACGCCGTGATTTGGTCCATCGAGCGAGGTGTGTCGCTGCTGACTTTTCAGTAATTTCTTCAAGGATCGGCAACTTCTCTCTAGCTTTTCTCCTTGCTCGAACATCGTCTCGGGGCGTGCCACATATCGAATTGTTCGTCTTGATGAGACGAATACGCTCACCAAATTTGGGAGCGATCCAACTTGGAATAAGTGAGTTACGGGCTCTAGAAGTTACTGCTTGTGACTGTAAAAACGGCCACCTTTAGTGGTGTTTCGGTGCGGTGAGGCCACATGGGAATAGTGTGCAGCCCTCCAATTTCAATGTTTTTCTCATATCTTTGTTTTGGAGTGTCTGATTAAACTGAAACGTGGCTCATAGGGGTTTTTGACCGTGCCAGATCTAATGGCAGTGGTCCCACAGTGATTTGAGACATTGACAATGTAGTTCCACTTGTAAGGTTCATTTCAAGGTGTGAGAGGCCATTTTTTTGAAAATTATTCTTTTATATTCACTGCTTTAGACATATCAGAATGCGACGAAACATGGAAGATGGTCTTTTGGTCTGAGGCTGTCAAGAATTTTCACTATTTTGTAAGCTTTATTGACCTGCTTTCTACCAAGGACAAAGGTGCTGAAAAATACGTTAAAAAAACTTGCCCTACTGAATGTTGTGCTTCAGTAGAAGCGAGAAGGACAATCATTCGAAAAGTTTCCCTCAGTTTTTGCTTTTTTCCTTTCAAGCCACAAGACTACCTGAACGTCACTAACATTCATGTAACAGTGTAACTAGGCTGCTCAGAAGTAGGGATGCATTGTTCATAGGGTCCGTCAGTGGAGACTTTAGGGGGAGAAGAGACTTGTTTTAGTGATATTGTCAAAGTCCTCACCCTCGTGCAGACTATTTGTGATTCTGAATCTGAGGATTTTGTACGGACCTCGTCAATCCGAATCAAGCCCATCTAGGAATTGAGTGTCATGGAAAAGGTCATTGTTCCCATTTGGTCTGGGTTTATTGGTTTTCTTTGATAGGAACTATTTACTGCTATACTAGGTTTGCTTTTGACGTTCAGAGTACCAATTTGGGTCTCGACTACCGAGTCCAGTCGGGGGCAGTGTTAGTCGGTTCCGAAGGTCTAGGCCTGTCAGCTTGGCGAGCTAAAGTATCTGGCAGGTTCTCCCCTTGCTTTGTCATTTTATTGCCTTTGTAATGTTTGTTTCTTAGAGTGTAATTTGACCTCGTGAGAATAATGCTCTTCCTCATGAGACTTGTCTTGCCGTCTTGGCGAGTCTTCTGTCTTTGAAGTCCTTTTGCAACTGGACTCAGATTGTAGGAATCTTTTCCTTGAAGCTCATGTTTTTAGGTTCCTGGTTTTTTATTTCACCAGGGATTTTCTTCTTCTAAGTGAGGATTGAAGCTACCTGTTGAGGCAAGTGCTGCAACAACCTGTTTATTGATCTAAGCGTCCTTTGTGGATTTTCACTTGGTCTTGCGAAGCGGTGCCGTAGAGACGGTTTTCGCGAACTTCTTTTTATGGGGTTCTTTAACCCATGACCTTCTGGTCATATGCACCCTTTTTTTTCATTCTTTCTCACGATTCCCCTTCTGGTTTTCACCGTGCCGTGCCCGATTTTTTATTCACGAAACTCTTTTATTCATGGTTTCGTGATCATGCCGTATGCCATTTTTACTCATACCATTCCCTTGTTTATGTATACACTATGCCTATTATTCTTCTCTCTTTTTCTTTGTGAAGGCGTGTTTAATGTCACGCCTCCGGAACCTGTGCGAAACAGTTTAACGTCATGTGGCCTAGATGTGCACTATGGTTTAAGGTCATACAGCTGGATCGTGATGGTGATGGATGGCCTTCTATGAAGGCTGCGGAGTGAGTATGGTGGTGGTTTGGCTCACTTGGGGCGATGGCTCGGGGCTACCTATGAGAGATGGACAATGTATGAAATGTGAGTGGACGATGGTGACTCACTAACTTACAATGAGTATGGATGGCGGGATGGTTCACTGTTTAGTGAGCATGGGTGAGACTCACTGGGGAATGTGGTATGGTGATAAAATGAATGAACTCACTAAAGAGGTAATGAAATTGGTGCGCGCACACTATCACATAGGTTTGGAAAGGCTTGTGTGAAAGTGAACGCAAAGGCATGTGCACGTATGTGGGGGCGAGTTTATTGTCATTCCTCTGTGACCTGGGCAAAGCAATTTATCGTCATGCTAGCATGACATGGACTATGGTTTAAGGTCATACAGCTGGACTATGGTTGCTGAGCCTTTTAACGTCATGCGGCTAGGATGAGTGTTATGGTTTAAGGTCACACAACTAGACTTTGGTTATGTAGGTTAAAGTCATACGACTAGGACCATGCAAGTTAAGGTCGTGCAACTAGACCTCCGCTATAGTTTAAAGTCATATAGTTTAGATCATGGTGTTATGCAGTTTAAGGTCATGCAGCACGGACCACGCTACAGTTTAAGGTCGCATTATTTGGAGCATAGTGCTATGCAATTAAAGGTCATGCAACACGAACCACTGCTACAGTTTAAGGTCATATAATTTGGACCATGAAATTTAAGGTCGTGCATCTAGATCGAGGCTGTGCAGTTTAGGGTCGTGTAGCATGGACCAAGGCAGTGTAGTTTAGGGTCGTGCAGCACCGACAGAGCCTGTGAATTTTAGGGTCGAGCAGCACGGATAGAGGCTGTGCAGTTTAGGGTCGCGCAACATGGACCGAGGCTCTGCAGTTTAGGGTCGTGCCGTATGGATCAAGGCTATGTAGTTTTGGGTCGTGCAGCACGGACTAAGATTGTGCAGTATAGGGTCACGCAGCATGGACTGAGACTGTGCAGTTTAGGGTCATGCACATGGACCAAGGCTATGCAGTTTAGAGTCATGCAGCATGGACCGAGGCTGTGCAGTTTAGGGTTGTGCAGAATGGACCAAGGCTGTGCAGTTTAGGGTCGTGCAGCATGGACCGAGGCTGTGTAGTTTAGGGTCGTGCAACATGGATCGAGGCTATGCAGTTTAGGGTCATGCAACACAGACAGAGGCCGTGCAGTTTAGGGTCGTGTAACAAGGATTGAGGCTGTGTAGTTTAGGGTCGTGCAGTATGGATGGAGGCTGTGCAGTTTAGGGTCGTGCAACATGGATCGAGGCTGGGTAGTTTAGGCTCGTGCAGCATGGACCGAGGCTATGCAGTTTAGGGTCATGCAGCATGGACCGAGGCTGTGGAGTCTATGGTCATGCAGGACGGATAGAGGCTATGTAGTTTAAGGTTATGTAGCATGGGTCGAGGCTATGCAATTTAGGGTAGTGCAACACGGACCGAGGCTGTGTAGTTAAGATTCGTGAAGCATGGATCGAGGCTGTGCAGTTTAGGGTCGTGTGGCACAAACCGAGGCTGTGCTGTTTTGGGTCATGCAGCCTGGACCTAGGCAGTGCAGTTTTGGTCGTGCAGCATGGACCGAGGTTGTGCAGTTTAGGTTCATGCAGCCCTGACAGAGGCTATGCAGTTTAGGGTCGTGCAGCACAGACTGAGGCTATGCAGTTTAGTATCGTGCAGCACGGATCGAGGCTGTGCAGTTTAGGGTCATGAAGCACCGACCCAGGCCGGGTCGCCATGTAGGTCGAGCTCCATGGGAAATAGGTATGTGGATGGCGATCCGACTCCCTGTGGGTAATGGTTAAGGCCATTCACTAACTGAAGGCTTAGATAAGAATGATGACCTAATAAAGGCTGGTCAACAGAGGTAGACTTCACTAAGGGTTAATGGAGGTACGCATACGTTTTGGAGAATTAGCTTATGAAGATAACCCGACTCCCTAAGGATAAGATAGCTTGGTGTGAAACAGACCTACCTAGAATTGAAGAGGTAAGAATGACCCTAACCGCACTAGGGATAATGGGCTGCAGTATGGGTGTCACTACTACTGGGGGATGAGGGACAGCTCCTGACGTCATTTTCGAAGTCACTGTTTGGGTGCAACGACCCTTATGTAAGTCCACTGGGGATGACACATCATGGCTTGGGTGCAACTTCACTAAGGATAATGGTAGAGCATACATTGTTTGAAATACGGTCGGCACCATGTGTAACGCTAATGGTCTATTACGAATATTTAACCGGTGTTGAGTTCTCACAACATAACGGGAACTAGGTTGTTAAAGACCGACCCATGATGTTATGTGAAGTCAACTTGCGCTAAGTTAACCACCACTAGGGTCGTTTCTGGAAACACACCTGGCGTTAAGTCAACCGGTGCTAGGGTTTTATTTGGAAACTCACTCGGCGCTAGGGTTCTATTTGAAAACTCACCTGGGGCTAAGTCAACCAGCGCTTGGGTCGTCTTGAAATTTACACCTGGTGCTAAGTCAATCGGTGCTGGGGATGAGAGTTACCTCGAGCCTCATGTCAAGGCCCAACCAGGCTCATCATTACTTGGCTTCCCTTGGACACAAGTGGAATTTCGAGTATTTGAGGGGCATTTGAGGGTAGCGTAGTCTATATAAGGGGGTAAAATCTCGTTTTCCCTTATTTTTCACCAAGGGCAAAAACATAAGCAACAATTTTCTTTAACAATTAAAAGAGGGTGTGCCCGATTGAAGTTTCGGCAAGCAGTAAGACTTCAACAGGAGTTTTGCAGGGAAGATTCTTCTGCAAACAGCAGGATTCGGGTAAGGGTCTTGCAGAGAAAACCTTCGGCATGTGAACTTTGCATAGAATTGGTGAAGTTACAGAGAGAGTAGTAGGGAGAGGAGAATCCTCCGGGAAGTTTTCCACGAAAGAGAGGAGATTTCGGGTGCAATTTTCCTTCCTGGCAGGGATTTTTAGGGGTTTCTCGACGATTGTGGAAGTTTTTCGGCATTGCTCGTGGTGTTGCAGAAGTTTTCGGGAACTTAAGGGAAACTTGCAGGAGTTTTCCGATTAGGTTCTGGTGACACTCAAGCCAAAAACATGGGCGGGAAAGTTCTTCAGTGGGTCTCCAACTGTATAGGAAAAGTTCTGACAGGAGACGAACGGTAGCAGGAGGTGGGTCGTACAATTGTAGGAGGTGAACTGTCATGGGGAAGGCATACATTTGGTGACGGTTTGGCCTTCATCCTTGGAAATCGTATGGTTATCACTAGCTTATGTGTGAGGCGGCACCGAAATATGTGGAGGCAGTTGTCGGTGGGTGTAGCTAAGTTCGAGGTGTCACAACTATGATTCGTGGCACGTGCGAGAGATTCGATCATAGCCGGCGCTGGCCTTGGACAAGCTCAACCATCGCTGGGGTGTTGGCAACCTCAACCGGCACTGAGCGCTGAAAGACTCAACCAGCGCTAGTTAACCGGTGCTAAGCGCTGAAAGACTCAACCGATGCTAGTTTTTTGCACTCAACCGGCACTGATTGCTGAAAGACTTAACCGGTGCTAGTTGTTGATGCTCAATCGGCGCTAGGTATTGAGAAGCTTAACTGGTGCTGAGTGTTTGTCAAACTCACTCAGTGTTAATCGTTAATACGCAACCGGCGCTGAGCATTGAGAAGGTCACTCGGCGATAAGTGTTTGAGAGGCTCGACCAGAGCTATTCCAGTGCCTTAGCTGCTTTTGGGAGTGAACAACTAAGTCCATTTGCAATGGTTGGTTCTTCTTACCAAATACCTGATGTGCAGATGCTTCCAAGGGAAGGAGAGATCGGTGCCTGCGATTTTACCGGTGAAGTTTTATCAAGGGGTGAACCCATTTGGCTGACCTAGCCAGTGTGCGAACCAGAATGGCCCATTAGTGTTACATTCATTACTGACCCCGTATGCTTTGAAGTGCGAGAGGGCAATGATGGCAACGTCTGTATTGAAGAAAGGATGGCACTTCTTCATTGTATGCATCAAACCATGACTTCCGAGGAGAACTTGCCCACCTTGTGGAAGCAACTGGTCCAGGCGAAGGGATTACTTAGGTGGTCGGCAAAAGGCCTCCAGATTCAAGGAAAGCACCAATATCTGAGGGGATACACTTCCTGGACTGCCAAGGTATTGGCTTCATATGGAAGCACTCTTGAGCGCGCTTCACTATTAGCAGTAGTCTAGTGTCCAGGCAGCTACTGCAACCATTGATCCAATACAGTAAAGTTATTGCTAGAGACGTGAAGCCATGTAAGCAATACTTGGCTTCTTGGTCATGTTGAAGCGGGAATCTCTTTACTAGACCTTCACTTCATTGGAGGTATCCCGATGATCGGGGCTATGTATGATGAGTTTGTTCCCTCAAACTCAGTCGTCTTTAGTGGTGTTAACTTAGGGATGTGGAGCCGCCGGCCAGTCTTTCAAAAATCTTTATGGCCTTTCAATCGATTGTAGGCCGATCTACCAATGGCAAGGTCACCTTTACATAATGGGTGAAATTCTTTTGCAAGGATTATCTTAAGGGCGGTCAGGGCACTCTGAAGGGAAAAGGGAAGGCAGTTGTAAAAGAGACACCTCCCATATATCAACTCAAGATTGGCGATGACCGTGTCTTCTTGGCCTCTTACCTGGCCTTACTCTTGTGCAAATTTGTGTTCCCTGGCTGGGGGGACGACATTCGTTCAGGGCTACTATACGTGGCATGCGACCTGGCTAGAGGACATGAGTATGCCCTTGCTCAGCCAGTCCTATGGCACATATTCCATGGCTTGGGGGTCATCTCCGATGGAAAAGCCTATGAGGGTAAAGAGGGAGGGAACAACAACGTAGAAGGACAAGCTTTTCCTTGAGATTTTAAAACTCTGTTCCCTATGCATTATGTGTACGGGTGACTAGGGGCTTTTTTCCCTGATACCTAAGTCAAGCATCAGTGCTCAAGAAATAAATTGTGGCCCTTCCTGATGAAGATTGCGAACCAGAGGGCTATCTTCCATAACCCAGGGGAAGCTCTAGGTCTGTTCGAGAATGATTCTTTGAACATGAGGAGAGGCCCTTTTTCGATCGGGAGCACTTCACCGACAATGCTTTTGTTGATGAATTGAGGAAGGAACTGGATGGTGCCCCAACAACGATTAACGAACTCATGTTCATGCTGAGCATCAGAGGGGGAGTCTTACCTTATTGGGCTCCACACATGGCCCGACTGGAGAGGTATTTCCCCTACTTCTTCGCTTTTCAGCGCGGGCTTGACCAAGGCTGCCCCTTATCGGAATTCTTCAAGAAGCACCGGAGTAAGGTGTATAAGGGGAGGGCGGAAGAGTTTGGAACTTTCCCAGAGTGTTGGCTGCAAGAGCATATATGGACTGCTTGGTCCATGTGTCTTGAAATGACAGAGACCAGCAAATATGTGGTACCTCATTTTAGTTGGAGAGTTTGAAGTACCAGGGCATACGTTAACTATTGGAGGATCACCAATAAGGGCTATTAAGATAAGGGTCACCGTTGGAAAGGGGTGAACGGTAACTGGCGTCAGGACACCTGACAAAGGAGGCTGGCAAATGCTCCTGCTCTTGACAAGGTGTTTGCCTTGGATTATCCCTCTAACTGGCGAGCTTTGGGGCTTCCGCGTGAGATAGCTGTTGATGAGGCCTTGCTAGAGTTCCTTGCAATGAAGCTGATGACTGGGAGTGTCTTCGACAATCTTAGCTCGATATTCGAATGGGATGAGGGGCGACAAGTCCCTGGTTATGAGCAGCATCCACCACAGGACTTGAACGTCCTAATCGGGAGCGGTCCTCACAGAAAATTGGCTAGAGGGCCTTCTCAGGGAGGTGGATCTGAGGTAGCCGCTCCTACTCCAGGAGGGGGAAGGAAAGAAACACCCTCACAGCACCCTCAGCTAGTGGGCGTATTCGGAGGGGGAAGAGCAACAAGCTTCCTGTGGTGTCAAAAACTGGAGGTAGACCTTCCTCTTCTAATCTTTTAAGAATTATTCTATTATCAACCTTTGTACTTTCTGAACCATCTTCTGATTCTTCAAAAATATTTTCTTTTTCTTCAGAAACTAAGGCGAACGACTTTGACAGCTCTGAGCCTATTAACGTTGCTTCTGATCGAGAGGGGACTCTGGATCTTAGGGAGACACCCTTCAGTCCATGAGTAGTTCCTGAGTCTGAGGCGGCTTGGGTGGAGACTAAAGAGGATGAAAGCCCTGAAGCAACTGCTCCAAACAGGGGCTCTACTGTCGATGTGGCCCCCATGCATGAGGAGTTTAGTGCCTCGAACGAGGCAAGGGCTATGGCTCAAGGAGAAGAGCCAGAAGTTGATGACGTGCCCGAGCACGAAGAGGTTACTGCTCTCATGGTCTCGAGTCATGAAGATGGGGGGACTGAGCTCTTTGTGGCCGAGGTTCTAACCGTTGAAGGCAAAGGCCAAATGGAGGAAGCCATTGTCAGAGATGAGTCGGCTGAGGAAGGCCGAAGAGAAGAGGCAATTCCTGAACTTGGTGATGTTGAGGTGACAGTTCAGGAGGGTGAAGAGCAAGGGGAATCGGTTCCTCTACATCCTGTTGGAACAGCAGTAGAGGTCCCCATAAGAGAGGGTCAAGACAACAAAGATGGCATCGAAGAGCCCCTGCAAATTGAGGCTGGGGCCACCTAGGAGCCTGAAGGGCAAGAAGCTCTAGGTTTTGGCCTTGTTTCAGAGGAATTAGTGGCTCAGATGGCTATCGCTTCAACAAGCTCGATTCTTGGGGCCGATGAGTCTTCTGCAGTGGTGGCCTTAGTAGCACCATCCCGACCTGTTTTCGGTGGTGTTTCTAGCATGATTGAAGGCACTTTTAGAGCAAGCCTTCAAAGCTTGAGGGAGCTACTTTTCAACGAGCTGGGAGAAGTTTTCTTTAAGTTGAGGGAGTTTGTCGCGACTTCTGCGATTGGAATGGTGCCAGAGGTGCTTTCCCATTTGGATGCAACTCTAAACGAGTTGGAGAACTGGTGGTTGGGAGTGTTGCATCACGAGGAAGAAACTAGAAGGGTAGCCTCCTTGGAAAATTTGATCTTGCACAGTCATGAGAAGATAGATGCTTGTATTGAGAAGAAAGCCTCGATAACTAGGCACCAGCAGGGCCTCAAGAGAGAGGCACAATGAAGCTTCAAGGGAATGATCGAAGTCAAGGAGGCAATGCGAATACTGAAAGAAGAATCCACTAGCCTCAAGACTAACACGGCTCAAAGGAAGGCCATGGAGGCCTCTTTGGTTGCTGATTTGTCCAAACTCGATGGCACAATTGACTCGGAAACTGTGGTGATGACAAAGACAACTCAAACAGTGGCGGAGCTGAAGGAACATGTTTAAGGCACCGAGACTTCTCCTGAAGCACGCAGCGAAGAGATCAATAAGATGATTGATCATTTCTGATTCCCCCATTTTTCAGTACTTGTAAAAGTTTTGACTGATGAATAAAGCGCTTCTCTTTTTTATTGAATTTACTGCATGATTTCATTCTCTCTTACTTTTGTTGCGCTTCATGTGATTCTTCTGAATGCCTCTCGATGCTTTCATTATCCCAAGAGTACCTTAGGCCTTGTTTAGCCCCATGGTGGGTATTGCTCCTGAAATTTGAACCATGTGGCTAGCTTCCTAAGAATAGAACTGTGCCCTCTCGACTTTCTCAATCTCTGCTCGAAGTCAGGCTCATGGGGCTACTGGGGTTTCTTTGGCTTTAACTTCTTGTGTTTCTTTGCAGAAGGTGGCTCTACCTTGGCTTTAGCTGCCAAGGCATCAGCAATTGTTAAGAATCCTACTGCCTGCGCCAAAGTATTTCTCAATCGTTTCCGTTGCGTCTTTGTTATGTTTGATCCCTCAAGTTCTCTATCGAGAGAATCGAAGTCCGGACATATCAAGGTTGTACCTGCAGGAGACATAGACAAGGAAGAATGAGAAGCAGGAGGAGTAGGGTTAGAAGGTGTGAGACTTTTAAGGTCATTTCCCTCATCAAACCGATATGGGCAGCATTTTACGTCATCGCCATAGTTGGACGGGTGCAAGGGATCTTTTAGGTCTTTCCCTTGCTTAAACCGTTGGGCCGATCCAATAATCACAATTATATTTCACTATTAAATTTTAATGTTTTTTTCTAAAAATTCAAATCACTTGAAATTTAGAGTGCCTATTCTTCAAAAATATTGGAATCTAATAAAAATATCAAAAAAATAATTCACCAAAAATAAATTGACCAAAATACCCCTAAAATGTGAGGTATTTTGGTCAATTTATTTTATACGAATTATTTTTTTAATATTTTTATGAGGTACGACTTGATGAGAAGAGTTGATGCTCCATCCTGACATCAGTTGGTGGGCTGACCCTAGGCGAATTGCTACAGTGTTTAACCCCCATCACGAACATAGCATGTCGGTGATAGTTTTGCTTAAAAACCGCCATGGACCTACAGGAGCCGTGGTGGTCCCCCATATATTTTTTATGTCAATTTTGTGTAAAAAAATCCCATCATGGACATGTTATAATTGTGACAGATCGTGACGAACATGCGTGATGGTCTTTAATCCACACCGTCAGAAAAAATTGGGCGGCACCGAGCCTATGGGTGAAAATATTGCTCATTTTCACATGTAGGCATTTGTAGTCTCTTCCTATATATATATAGGGACTCACTGCTGTATGCCCATAAGCAAATGGCCCAGATTGAATATGTGCCACTATATAGCTGATCTGATGCTCACGGATGTTCGATAGTATTTGAATATCTATATATATATACATATATATATATAGGGAGTCACTGTTGTACAATCATACGTGAATGTCTAAGATTGAATCTAGGCCATCATGTGGCTGATCTGAGGCTCACGGATGTCCGATAGTGTTTGAATTTTATTTTTTTTTAATACAAATCCAAATCACTTGAAATATTAGGCATGTGTTTTTCTCATCAAGGCACACCTAATAAAAATACGAAAAGATAATTCGCGAAAAACAATTGATCAAAATACCCCCAAAACTTTCAAGGGTATTTTGGTTGATTTATTTCATGTAAACGTTTTTTTATATATATTTCGTTGATTCGCCTATTTTTTAAGAACACGCGCCTAAAATTTCAAATGATATAGATTTTTAGAAAACAAATTAAAATTTAAACACTATCTGACATCTGTGATCCTCAGACCGGGTCAGATTCAATCTGGGCCGTGGGCGTCTATTGTAGCTGTACGTAC
>NW_006496628.1:1312122-1348977 GCF_000471905.2 Amborella trichopoda | reverse complement strand
ACGTCGTAGTAACGTTAGTTAAGGTAGGTAGTAAGTAAACGTAAAATAACTACTAGTTCTATTTACTTTATTGGTCGTGTAGAGACTTACTTACTATATATATATATATATATATATATATGGAAAACATTTATGTAACGTTGCAACCTTAAAATGTAGAATTACAGATGCACCTCAAAAATCTATCGTAAATGTTGTTTTAATGTTAAAAAACCCTCCATTTGATCATCTCGATATGGAGATGTATGAAAATATAAAAAAAAGGTTCTTGAGCCTCAGAAATAGTGCATCTTGCAACACATTATCTAAACTGTCTATTTTCAAGATTTTCATATGCTTATTCTCCTTGATTTTAACTATTTTTGAAGTTTAAAATTTTCTAATTAGATATGAAAATAAATTTTAAGATAATTTTAAAAATGTTTTACAACAAAATTACATGTTATGATTGGAGATGCGCCTTAATTGGATTGTTTAAGGTTGCAACCTTGTAAAAACCGCATCCTATATATATATATATATATATATATCTTAATGCAAATTGATAGCAAAGTTGTAGAGGTTACAGCGAAAACCTTGAGGGCCAACTAATATTTTAGATTAAATTTCACCTGAGAGTGAATTGTGGAAACGCACCTAGCATTAGATTCTTGACTTTTAGGGTACGTTTGGTTGACCCGTGAGGCTTTTATAGGTTAGGCATTATAGAGGTTGAGGCTTTTATAGGTTAAGTAGAGATACTTATGGCAGGACTCAAGCATATACCACACAATATGTAGGGTAGGTTTGATAACTTTGTTTACAGTTTCGCTGGGATCCTCCCAGATACTAACTTTCCTGAAATTTGGAAAGAAAATGAAAATTGATAGCCAAAAAGTGGAAGCCGTGTTTAATAAACTGTGATGCTGCTATTTTCACACATGTTTAGTAGTGGGAAAGCCAAATTTCACCTGTTTAGCAGTGGGAAAGCCGAAAACATCATGTTTCAACCATTCATTATGTATTTCATTGAATTGATGTGCAAAATGTGTATTTTCAATAAGATTTTCTTTCTATTTTACCAACTTACTAGCATTTTAGGTTCCATAATTGATCTTAATGTTGCAATTGAACACCGGGTAAAATGATCCGGACCTCTTTATTAGCTACCATACACCCTCTCAAATATATGTTATTTCTAGCGTAACTGGAAGAGATAAATTGGGGTTCTACAACTGATCTCACTATTGCAATTGAAAGTGGGATAGTCATAATTAAATTTAAAAACAAAAAACAAAAAAAGTGGGGTAGTCATAATTTGACACCCCTTTGTGTTTAAGAATTCTAAAAAGCAATTTCACAATTAATACAATATTCAATTATACCCACTACTCGTGTCCTATGCAAAGCAACAAATAAAAATAGAGTGATAAAACAAGCAGGCAAATAGACCCAATAGTTTCAAGAAAGCACGATAACAGATATCCATAAAGAATACCAATGATCTTCCACTTTCTGATAGTATCTCAAGATGAGGGGTGAGATTACAAGAAAATTGAACTCCACTACTAAAAAGGATATGCAAAATAGAAAGTTGGGGAAATATTCAATCCAATGGTGACAAATCAGAAAAGAAAGAGATAAAATGGAGCAAATAATTTGACAAAGGGCACAGAAACACCAGGAACATAGAAAAACTTAACCAAGAAATGAGAAAGAAAGTAAATTACTATCGAGAGGAGCGTGCTAAAATGCGATAACAAAATATAAATACCTAAAGACAAATGAGTATAGATACGACCAACAAACATAAGAGAAAACAGCAAACAAAATATGGTAATAAAAGATTTTATATACTAAACCAAAAGAGTCAAACCTAAATAAAATAGAAAACTACCTGTCTTCACTAACAAGATTGAGAAAATTATGTTGGTTTTCTACAAACCAGCAGCAGATTCAATCTAGATTCCCATATAATTTGAAGTTAAAATGAATTAGAATTAATCCAATCACTTCAATAAACATAGATACTTATATTAGGAATAATTTGCAGCAGAAATAATAAAAAAAACGTGATTGTTTTATCACATTTTAGACTGATTTTGCTACTGCAAAATGCAGCAGTGCAAAACAAAGAATTTGATCAAAATGAATGTTGATTTGGTTATTTGATCAAATAATTAATT
Organism: Amborella trichopoda; assembly: GCF_000471905.2. Next base: position 1,346,812 of record NW_006496628.1, on the reverse strand, counting down.
CACTGAAAATCCATATAAAATATTTTTAGTTCTTAAAAACTCATAAATAAATCCCAAATAGCCAACAAGAAAGATAAAATAAACTCGTATAACTAACAAGAGAATAAATAAATAAACCACATAACCCCATAATGAAAAAAAAATGAAAACATGAAAACCCCATAATGAACCAGGGAACCATTCACGATACACAAAAAAATCTCGCAACAATAAATAAATAAATTGTCGATCTTGCTACACTTACGGGCGTTTCCTTTCAACATATCTTTAGCGATGGAAATGAGTAGGCCAACTATCTGGCTAAGAACGGGTCTCTGTTGGATGCTTGACTTATTTGTGATGATGTAAATGCAATCTAGTAACATCTAGAGTTTGATCAATAAAATATCGAATATTGTCAAAAAAAATAAAAAATAAAAAATAAAAAATCATATAACCAGCAAGAAAATAGTAAAAATCGTGTAACGAGCAATCTAGAGAAATGGGGAAAAAGTGAGTTCCGACTTTCCACAATTTCATTATTTCCAATCTAGAGAAAGCTACAGTATGATGAGAGAAAGTATGGGACTTTCTACTGTATTCTCAGTTATCAAACGCACCCATATAGGACTTTCTCCTGCTTTCTCTGTTATCAAATGCACTGTAGGAAACTAGAACCTTTTACAGAGACAAAATTTCATGACTCAGACATGATAAATTTTTTTCGGAAGTCACATCCACAATTTCATGTTAAGAATTATGACCAATCACAAGCAAGTCCGCATTTGATAAACTTTGAAAACTTACTGAACAGTATACAGTTATGCCAGATGGATCATCAAACCAATCACATAATAGCAGTCTTAACCTTTTGAACAAATATAAGAAAACCAGCAAAGAACATTCACAAAAAATGACATTCAACTCACTTTGGGATTCAAGAAGATTACACTCGCTAGAAACCAATGCCAAAACCTGTACAGCTCACCAAGAAAATGCCGAAATGCCTAGTTAGCCCTCTTATGCTCACCACCAGTTACAAGGGAGATAGCGTTGATCCATTTTTGGAAGGGCAGATACGAATGGTGCCTTTCACCTGTTCACAATAGAATGATCATTTAGAACTCTTTAAATTCTGAGGAGCATGTTTCTTTCATTCCTATCCCCAGAGCGTTTGCTCGTGCATGTGCCATGTAAAAACCAAAAAACAAAAGGGATTTCCTCTGATAACGAGCCACTCAGCCTAATAAATAACCTTGTTAGTCCTTCCTTCTACCGGAACCACGAATCTTTTTGCCTAAAGCAGAAGTCAAAGACTCCATTAATTTCTCAAAAGAGCGTCACCACCAATCTGCTGACCCATGTTTCCTCTTTTGATGAGTCATTAGGTCTGTCTTTTAATTGCAAGTTGCATCAGCAACCAGGTAAGGAGTGGGCAGAGGCTAGAGGAGAGATGCTTGCAGCTGACCCACTGCAATACAACAGGGATGGAAGCCGTTCTGATGATGATTCCGCATACAGCGGAGAGGCATTGCTCGGGCTGGGGATATATGGGGATGCAAGTCTTGGGTCAAGAGGAGGGTAGCCCAAGGAATGGCGAGATCTCTGCGATGAAGATGGAAAATTCCTGATGTTGTAGGAGCTCCTGCTTATGCTTAGAGACGATGAGAAACTGTTAGATCTATGTGAATGAGGCATGTAAGAGGTGGCTGTCATCGAGAGGGAACTAGCACGAGAGGAGTTGGGAGACCTGAATGATCCACTTCTTCCTATTTGTATGGCAGGTGAAGCAGCAGAGGAAGATGGGACTGAGGAGGCCATTGAGGAGGAGGTAGGGGAAAGGAGAGGGGTGCATTCAGAAGCTGGGGGTTCACCGGTGCCTGTCCTTGCATCGCGCTTGCATACAGGGCAAAATGTTCTCCAGATTGTCAACCAGGAATCCACACACATGGCATGAAACTCTGTTTACAACCAAGAAAACACATCAGAAGGAATCAACCTTTTATCTTTTCGGCTTTTCCCATTTAAGAAGATACAACTTGGTCAAGGAAAATATCACATTTCCATTCTCAAAAAAAAAAGAAAAGGGGAAATATCACATTTCTTTTGTGATATGAAACCAAAATTTCTCATATTTTGAAGTCAAATATGGCAGTGTCTTTGAATTTCGAATTCAAACCACTCCATGAAGTCAGTTAGATAGCCATTTTCTCAGCATCTCAAGATTTCGGCTCATCCAAACAATAATGATAAAAAAGTGGGAAAATATATCCGTACACCCTATTTTGAGGTTTCATTTCCATCAGACCTAAGGTTTGAGAACATTTCTTGCGGCATAGAAATCCCATATAAAATACATCTTCTAACCCCCTGGACCAACTTTACCTCTTTCGACCGTCCCATTTTAGCCCAAATGAAAGCAAGAAAGACGCATGCGTCTATTCTTTTCTAAAACCCCCTCTCTCTCTCTATAACAGTCACTCTCTTTTCTCTCGGTCTCTCTCCCTGCGTTTCTCCCCAAAACCTCTCTCTTTCTCTCCCCCATCTCTCTTTCAACCTTTTTCTAGAGAGAGAGAAACTCATTATAGAAAGAGAATGGGGTTTAGAAAGGAATACATACACAAGTCTTTATTACTTTTGTTTGGGCTAAAAAGGAGCGGCCAAAAAGGATAAAGTTGGTCTAAGGGGTTACAAGATATACTACATGGGTTCTCTATGCCACATGAAATGTTTCCAAACCTTGGGTCTATTAGGAAATAGAACCTTAAAATAGGGTGTACGAAGATATTTTCCCTAAAAAATTAGTAACACTTATTAACATTTGCATTCATCTCAAGATTAGTATCCACAAATGCTCGTCGGAAAATAGTGCCATTAACTGAAAAAGAAAAAGGTTGTAATTCAGCTAACACTGCTGGATTCAGGGCCAGAATGAAAATACGTTATGAAACGATTTCACAAAAAGAAAAAGAAATCACCATGGTACTAAAAAATAGGCAACACAAGGTAATCATGATGTGACTGGGGAAGAACAAACATACTGTGGCAACATGGCAACACTCTTAGCTTATCCCCTGGAGCATAGTCCTCTAGGCATATAGCACATGTTCCAGCTGTGCAGTTATCTTCTAGCACAGAAGTGAAAATGAGGCTTGGCAATGCCTTCACTAATCGGCTGCTCATCCCATGGAACTCACGAACATGAGGGGTCTGAGGCCTTTCTCGTCGTATGCGATGCCTACGAACAAAGAAACATGTTGCAAGCACAGCAGACAATGCAAGTAGCGATATGAAAGAGATGGCCATGATAGACCACGCAGAGTTTTCAAAATTAGGGATTATCCATAGCTCCAATCCTGATGTACCCGCAAAGGTTTTTAGTACTTCACCCGATGCCTTGGAAACAAATATTGCATGTATTTTCACACCTGCAGAATTCCCTGCCACTGTTTTTCCATTTATTTTAGGGTTACCATAATATCCAACATAAAAATCCACAAGAAATTGCATATATGTCAATTATCAGCGTGGTCAAGGAGCCACATATTGAGATAATCATTAAGAAATGATAGCAGAGACAACGCTATGTTTTTCTTTAAAAGGTTGATTGTTTAAATAAGGTAAGTGTACAAAAAATGTCTCATTCCTGGAATCTGGTAGCTATATGCAGCACAAGTGGCTGCCAACCAGGCTGGGAGAGCTATACCACAATGACCTTAGGTGGAGAAGAGAAGGACAAAAGGATTGCACATTTGGGAGAAGAGGGGGCAAGGACGCCCAAGAGAGTATGGACTGAGTCTTAAAAAATTCACTCAGCCACTAGCATTTGAAGCGCCTGCCTTTGCAAGACAGTCAGCCTCTGAGTTGCTTTTCCGTCAAATGTGACTCCAATAAACTGTTAGTCCCAAACTGAGATGAGAGCGTCAAAAGTTCAAATAAGAGACCAGGGGCAAGATGCCGATCCATTCGCCCAGGAAATGACATTGCTGGAGTCACCTTCAACGATCAAGGCTGATATCCAAGAGCGATTGAACTGTTTGAAACCTTCGAGAAGGGCGAGAGCCTCAGCTGTTTGGGAATTAGAGACGCCAGTGTACTCAGAAAAGGAGGTCAGAACCAAGCCCTTGTGGTCCCTAAATAGCCCTCCAATTCCCGCAGGTCCCGGGTTGTCTAGGGAGCAACCATCGAAATAAGTTTAACAAGATCAGGTTCCTGTGGTCTCCACCACAGGTCCGGAGCGACTCGATGCTGGCTGAGATTGAGCATAGCCAGCCAATCCAAGTCAAAGGCCGAAGCAGGGAAGCTGTTGAAGGTTTTGTGGTTTGATTCCCAGAATATGATCGACGATTTGATCCTTTTGGATAAGGTAGCGAGAAGGACCTCTTACCACGGAAGATCCCTCTATTACGCTCGTTCCAGACAGTCCAAAGGAACGCTTCCATGGATGCCTTCCACAGAGGAATGCCCGATTTGGCCCAAGGGAGAGAGTGGAGCAAGGTGAAAAGGAGGGGGATGGTGCAAGGTGTCACCCATTGCCAGTGAAGCAGCTGAAGAAGAGCTCCCAAAATGTAATGGGCCACAGAGCAGTGAATGACGAGATGGGTGTTTGTCTCCTCCGCGGCCAGGCACATGGCGCACAGGTTTGTAGCTCGTCGACTGTTAGGACTCTATCCGAGAGAGCTATCCAGTCAAAGACCTTGATCTTGGAGACTGGGTCACAGGGAAAAGTGGGGGCCTCGATGAGTTCCCTATAAAAGGAGGAGACCAACAAAGTCCCTGTTGGTGCTGGGCACCAAATGATTGTCGTCACAAAGGGTCAGAAGGAAAATCCAGCAAAGGAGGGAAGAAAGGTCGAGAAATTCCTAGAACTCAGCATCTGAGGGCGATCTCCTAAAGATGGGGATCCAGACTCTGGCAGACCACTGTGTGGTAAACAAATTTGCTACGGTAGCTTGGTGGTTAGGGGCTGAAAGAAAGAGAGAGGAGAAAAGGTATTTGAGATGAGTGTGACTTATCCAGATGTCGTACTAGAATCTCACTCAAGTTCACCTTCTTGATGGAAGTGAGTGTTGCCTTTGAAGAGGTAAAAAAAGCTGAAGAAAGATCTCCATACACCCGAGGACCTGCTGTTGGCTTGACAACTGGGTAACCATGAGGTTCGATCGAGGTGGTATTTGTTGCGGATGACCTGCTGCCAAAGGTGGTTCTCTTGGGCAGCATAACACCACCACTTCCCCAGAAGAGCCATATTGGCTTTCCTGAGACCACGGATTCCAAGACCACTGTGGTGGCAGGGTGGGCATATCTTGTCCCAGGAAATGAGATGGAATATGTAGTTGTTAATATCGCCAACCCACAAGAAGTTTCTCATGAGTTGCTCAAGACAGGAACTGACTGATGCAGGCACTTGGAAGAGAAACATTTGGCAGATGCCCACATTGGATAGAGTGGCATTGATAAGGGTTACTCAACCTGCCGAGGATAGAAAGCGGCCTTTCCAGATAGCGAATTTGCGATCAAATTTATCGATGACATGTACTATTGACTTTGTTTGGATTTTCCAATCCACAGCGGAAGGCCGAGGTAGCTGGAGGGAAGATTTTCGACATTGGGAAACAAGGCATCCCAGTCATCTTGGTCTTATTCATGTTTACGTTAACCTGTGGCCCACTTGAAACACTTTGAGGAAGAGAAGTAGGTTGTCAACCTCAAGAAGGGAGGCATTGCAAAAGACCAAAGTATCGTCCGCATACTGTAGGTGAGTTATAGTGGGTCCTTGGGATCCAATCATGAACCCAGATTGGAATAGTCTATGGATGGAATGGCTGAATACTTCGACCACTATAGCAAAAAGGAATGGGGCACGGGGGTCATCTTGACGAAGCCCCCTCAAGGAAGGGAAGTAACCTTTGGGAGATCAATTTATTAGGATTGAGAAATGAGGGTTGGAGATGCAGCCTTGGACCCATTTCCTCCACCAACTGCCAAAGCCCATATAAGCGTGTGTTTCATCAAGGATAACCTAGTCAACGTTGTCATAGGCCTTCTCCCAGTCGAGTTTGATGTCCATACCGGGGTTTTAGAGAGGTGCCTCGAGTGGATTCATTCATGGGCGATTAGGGCACCATCAAGGATTTGGCGGTCCTTTACAAAAGCACCTTTGCTGGGGGGATGGAGATAGCAGAGATAATGCTATATTTAGATCATCAAAAACTTCTTCGAAAATGACACTTCAATCCATGCTCAAGTAATTGGTATATTTGTCCATTTTGTAAGTGCTTTTTGCATGAGAATGCACAAATGTGTACACCAGTGTTCCCAAACATGGATCAGTGGGTGGATTGTCCACTTCACATATCCATGTTGGACTGCTGGATTGGTGATCGAAATGGGTCCAGATCGGTCCAAATCGATGATCTAGAAATATATTAAAAAAACAAAAACTAAAACAAAAATAGAATAGAGTTTATGGGGTGGGGAGTTAGCGAGGACTTAATAAAACATTAGATAAGCTCAAAAAAATATGGAAGCGATTAGTTGGGGAACTGTATTCGGTCCTTGCCAGTTCCCGGAATGGATCAATGATTCCTGATCCGGGTTGCCAGGCTTCAAAACACCGGTGTGTACCCATGCATGAACCTTGACATCCATATATGAGATTTCTAAACTTTTTTCTAATGTAACCCCAACACATTCCTACACAAGCAAACAAAAATTGTAATGCATATCGTCTGTGGTTTTGCTTCACCATTAGCTTTGTTCCATCTCGAGAGCGTAAGTGTTGCCCCCTTAAAACGAGGCTTCTGAATCCTTAAAGCTTTGAGAAGAGTATTCTCCGAGGGAAAAGAGAATAGAAACGTAGAAAGAATCCAGCAAGAGAGTTCAGCCACATCCCAAGTTTCCGCTGCCCATCTCTGGATACCTTTAACGTCATTTCTCGGAGGCAAGAATCTTCCCACGAGAGAAAGCCTCAGGGCATGTTCGAGAGCAGCAGAATGTTTTCCGCAAGGTTCCCTTTGAGGTTTGAGAAGTTGAGCATACGTTGCAGAAAGGAGTGGTGGAAGGCAAAGGTTTATGGAGGCCGACGTTGGTAAAGGAAGGTTGGCAAGAAGAAGCAGGGTGAGGTAGGTGAGCCTGATGGCGTGAGGAGGCAAGGTGATAAGGGTGGGGAGGCCGAAAGGTTGGGCGCGAGGTGCAGGATGAGTGGAGGGTAGGGAAGGGAGTCAATTATGGAGGGGCAAGTTGGTCTAAATACAAGACTCAAAAAGGGCAATGGGTAGGCCCCACGAGTGGCAAAATGAATTCATAGATTGGGAATGCTGTCTGACTAATATGACATAAAACTTGTTTGAATAATAAATTAGAAAACTGCAAAAAAAAAGTAAACTAATGTCTTTTACAGCTTTGAATGTGCAGAAGTATTGAATAAATGTTTGACAACAATATAGCAAGTGAAGTTAACTGTCGAGGAAACCCAGGCTGTAAGCACCATGGGGGGTGCTATAGATCACAAACCATGCATATCCATCCATAAAAGATGGCATTACACGAGGCGAGACTATTTGCACCCATGGGATTATAGAAAGACAAATTAGCAACAAATAGAAAATGAAGCAAATGATGCCCATAAAATTTAAATCGATTACTACTAGGATAATTGTTTAATCTCTCAGGTAACATAACAATATAATAACACAAGACAAGAATAACCGAGCACAAGATTATAGTCTTCATAAACATCACATGACAGTTGAACACATGTATAATAAATCAATCAAGAATGAAAGTGAGATGGAGATGACATAAAACTGAAACTAAGTTGCAAAATGAGCGAAAACTACATGGAGCAATAGCCTAATTAGCTATGTACTTACAAGGACATTGGTCACTGGCCACATGTATCCTACATATTTTCCTGTTATGTCTTTCTGGGCAACTTTATCGAGGTGAAAGGCACATGATGATCAAGGTCTTCTGAAATTCCTTTCATTATATCACAATCCTCAAGATTTCTACATGCCCACTCACAGTTACCAATATCATGACATAATTGGTAAATAGGTGCCAGATTCCAAGGAATTTTCAAGACAGGACATAACAATCAAATTGTTGCATCCCATTCTGAACTATGGACATGTAAATCAACACACCCTAACTTGTATCCACCTTCAATAAAGAATGTAGCATGACGGAAGACTAAATCATTACTACCATTCAGATTTATTATGATCATTTGCACACTAGAATGATCCAACTGATATTTTAGGGAACCATCTATGTCTAATCTCGCATCAAAAAAGGAAAAAAAAGGGAAAAAGGATGTCCACTCTCATGATAAAAGAGTTTAATATACTTTCTCAGCCATAAGGGAAAAGTAGATCTCTACTGATACAGTAAATACAACACAAAAAAAGCAAGAAAAAAACAACCCCTCAATAAAATATTGATAAAACATTATTTCCAAACCTAACCAAAGGGATATATTTAATTAAGTATATCACCGGATCCAACAAGTTGAACCTTATTAAAGTACATGACGTAGCACCAAGGGGCTCGGCTCCTACATGAGTGTGCCACATGAGGTTGGGCATAGAAAGAAAAGCCTTCTGTATGATTGGGAATTCTAGTTAGTTTTAGGATTTAGGAGTTCCAAAGGGCACTAGGTTCCCAAACAGATTAAAAAAGCAGGCTTTGGGCCTTATAAAGGTTTCGTAATAACGGTCACAAGGGACAATACAAGGTCCAAATGAAGTAGAACTAGGATTAGGGCAATGGGAAAGGGTTTAGTTAAGTTAGAGCCATTTTAGAATTTCTACAGGGTTCTGCTAGAATCTAACAGATCCAGCAAGACAGGAGGATTATGAGATAGAGTGTCAAATTAAGCCAATTTACAGTTTCAACTCAAGTTCAAAAGCTATGGACGGTAGACATGTGGTTAGGGTAGCTTTTAAGCTAGTTTACTTGGGGTTTGGAATGATTTGGCTAGTGTTTGTCGAAAGGTTTGAATGAGCGATGAATTTGGTTGTGGCGAACATTGGACGGGGATGTGCCGCACATGAAGGGAAAAAAAGTGGCCTGAGCCACATGCCAGGGTTTGGGACTATCTCCACCAAAAGAATATGAGGGGCTCTCATATTGGACAAGACTATCCCAAACCTATGATACAGTTTTAGAGCACTCGTTATACAACAAGAGTTGACGGATATCTCCTCTCAAGGTGGTCTCTCACCCGATTGAAAACTCAAATTATATTTCACAACTTGAATATGATTAGCCAAAGGCCTACATGGCTATTTATACGGAGTTCCAAGTTCTATTGCTCTATAACTCTTGAATAGGAAACGAACTCCTAAAGATTCGAGGGAAATATGGAACTCTAAGGTTCCTAATCCAACAAAGATTGGAACCTTACTTTCTAGAAACCGAGCATAACTTAAATAAGCTAAAATTAAAATCCAACTGCAATGATGACCAAATAACGAAAAGAAAGAAACCTAATACACTTTGCAAACATTCAACCATGATTTGAAGCCAAAACATCCAAAATACAAAACGCCCATAGAGATGCAGGTAATAGATCTTGAAGAGATTTTCAATTATGTTTCGGATCGCCCCAAATGGACATCCTTGTAAAAAATTATGCCTTCACGAAGAGGTCATCAATATAGCAATTGGAATCGAGATCCAAAAAAGTGGAATCAAGACTCCTAGAGCAGAAACAGGATTCTAAAGCAGAATCTCCACTTGGGGTGCGAGGTTCCAGTAACTATAGTTTCAATGACATTAGGCCTACATCAGGGGTCAGCGTTGAGCCCATATCTCTTTGCTTTGGTTGTGGACGAGTTAGCTAGACAGCTACAAGATGAGGATTTGCGGTTTATGTTGTTTGGGATCACATGGTTATAATTGATGAGCCTAGAGATAGCACAAACGCAAAGTTAGAACTTTGGAGGAACACTTCAAAATCTAAAGTTTTTAAAATTAGTCCGGCTAAGATAGAATATATGAATGCAAGTTTAGTGATAACAGGGGAAGAAACAAGGAATTAGTGATAACAGGAGCTGAAACAAGTTTAGTGATAACAAGAGCAACGATGTGCTTCTAGAGTCTTATGCGATCGTCGCATACCAATGAAGTTGAAGGGAAAGCACTATAGGACGGTTGTAAGACTATCCATGCCTTATGGAACGGATTGTCGGCCAATCAAGAACTAATATATAATAGAATGAGTGTAGCTGAGATCAGGATGTTTAGATAGATGAGTGGCATGACTAAAAAAGATGGAATTCGGAATGAATACATTCAAGGGAGCTTAAAAATAGCTCCAATAGGTGATAAAATGATGGAAAGTAGACTTAGGTGGATTGTTCATGTGCAAGGTCAACCTTCAACAACACTAGGTACAAAGGGTAATTTGGTTCAAGTGGAAAGCTCTAAAAGGGTAAGGCTAGAATGATAATACCTAGGATAGTAGCTACACTAATTTTATGAGAGAGGCATGCCATTTCCTTTTGACAGTTACAATTGTTTCTCTTCAATTTGTGCCCTACTAAGATTGAGGATAGCACACGAAATGTGTACTTGAACGAATTTAGTACAAGTGGAAATTCCCTTCAAGGGTTGATGCCCCAATTTAGAGATGAAGAAGTTTTCAGGTATCCTAGGATGCATGAGTTCACCCATGTTTTCACTTGATTTAGGTCTTGTAAATCTCCACCTTATAATCATGAATTTGGAGCTCCAAAAATAGTGCAGTTTTAATGATCTTTAAAGAACTGAAATGAACAATGCAAGACATTTTTAGGCTCAAAATTTGTTTTCTTTCCCCCCATAATCTTTAAGGCAGCAGAGGAGATGAAAAAGCTATCAAGTTTTGGATTCTCAATCCATCTCAAAGGTGGATTCTGGAAGGGTGAACTCACTAGAATAGTTGCGTCTGCATATGCACCCAAACCCACCCTTCAAAGATATATTCCACAATTGTAGCTAAAGCACATGCCTTTATTTGATATTATCCAATACTATTTGGAATAGTTCATGTGTATGCTAGATAACATGGGATAGGCTAAATGAGAAAGGTGGCAATGGTGATTAAGTGGCAATTTGTTATGTGATACATTTCAAATTGAAATACTTGCTAAATAGTCTTTTTGGTCTTCTAAATGAAGAGGAACTGGCCATGGTATAAATAAATTTCAGTCAAGAAGATAAAAGGCTAATATGACTTACTTGCAACCAATATACCGCTATCTTCATTGTCATAAATAATAGCTGCTTGGAATCCTGCTTTCTGAGCAGTCCTAACTTTATCCTCAAAAGTGCATCCTCCTCTAATAATCAATGCAAATCGCGAGTTAGCACCTTCAACTGAGATATTTTTGTCAGTCAATGGAGTGCACGCATCGAGAGGTTCAGCTACATATAAGGTCCCACATACTCCGGATCCTTTAATTGAAGGAACTGTAGAAATACAAATGCACAAAATGTCAAACTTTGAGTAATCCACCATATATGGTCACAGGAATATTACCCAATGCTATCATCATCCAAAAAAAATAGGTTAATATACTCAGAAAAGGAGTAATAAGAAAGCAGTAAAAATAATTTCATAAAGAAAATAACACAAAACATGCTAAAAGGGAACAAGAAGAAGAAAATATTGCCAATTTTGAATATGACAAGATTAGTGTTGAAAACATCAGGTATGTCCATTAGAAATCACCCAACCCACTTAGGCACAGCACCCTTATAAAGCCTCAAAACCCCCGAACTAGGATAGGGCGTGTATTGCCACAAACTCACCCAAGTTAGTATAGTAACTCGACCAAGTTGCCAGAAACTTTTGTTGGGGGGTGGGGGAGGTAGTGTAAGGTCACTTTCACATCCTCTAGCCTCTACCGATTAGAAACGTTTAGATTTGAACGAAAACAAAGGGTTTGGCTAGAGTTAAAAAACATGTGATCTCTTTGTAATTCTAGCTCGATATTGGTTGAAATTCGATACCTAAGCCTGTTTCTCACTTCTCCCCTGCGTCATAGGATTATTTTCCACAAAAAACCACTCAAGGTCTAAGATTTGCGAGATTTCTAGAAATTGAAATACTATTTTCCTGAAAATTTCAAGAACATGAATCAAAATCAAATCCAAAATCTAGTATACAGGCTTCTTGGGGTATTTGAGGATCCCATGAAAAATATTTTAGACAACTTTTGTACCAAGCACAAAGATTGGAGGATTAACTAAAACATTGTCTAGGTAAATTGGGTTTGATTTTTTCAATTTGAATTCAAATAAATTTTTATATTTTTATAAGTGAGTTTTAGGCAAACGAAATTTTTTATTAAGCTTCATGGTTTTTTCATAACTTTTTAAATTTTTTGGATTTGTTTTTTTTACAATTTTTCCAATTTCATTTCTCAAGGGCAAACAAGGAGAACTCGGCAAGTCAAGTGACTTGTCAGACCGACTCACTCTGGGCTCCAGTGAGTAATACTAGGCAATATATTCAATAGACATATGAGAAACAAGATCATTGAAGTTACAAATAGGTTTAGTAACTTATACTCAGCTCCAATAAAAAAACTATTCCAATCAGCCCCACCCAAACCCCTCAAATTAAATAAATACATATATAAGTCTTTGATCGAGTTTCTCAAATTGAATTGAGAAAATGGATAAGCCAGATGTGTCTGATGATAATGTAAGTGCAACATCACAACCAATTGCAACAATTATTATGAAGATTATAAGGAGAGTCAAATGATAAAAACTTTGACATTTCGTTAGTGACATACTCTCAAGATCATATTAGGATGCAAACTCAAAAACACTACCCAAAATTTGAAAGCAGGCCCTAATTTTTTCAAATTTTAGGAAGTTTTTATGCTCTGATAATTAAGAATTTGTTTCAACTACATATCCATAGGATGAGCATAGCTTAGATGAGGATGTTGAGATGCACGAGTAGCAAGATAATAAAGGACAGAATTCGGAATGAATACATACGAGGGAACTTAGTGTGACTTCAATAGGTGATAAGATGTGGGAAAGTAGACTTAGGTGAGCTGGCCATGTGAAGCATAGACCTAATATAGTAACAATTACGAGGTGCGATTTGGTTCAGGTGCAAGGCTTCACAATGGCAAGAGGAAGGCCTACAAAGACATGAATAGAAATTGTGAGCAAAGATACGGTGACTTTGGTCTTACTGAAGGTATGGCCCTTGATAGAAAAAAATGGAGGAACATTATTCAAGTAGTTAACCCCAAATAATTGGATAAAGCTCCGAAGATGATGATGATGATGAAAGATTTTGTTCCAACAATAAGATTGGAACTTGTGCCCAAATTTGGAAGGGAAAACAATTCTACTACAAAACTCTCAATCCTCTATATTAAATATAGAGACAAAAACTAGGTCCGAACCTGAGTTTTTAAGATGGCATGTGTCAGTTTCCAAACCAAGTTAACCAAAACAAGTCAAATCAACACAGATCAACTCTTAGAAGTTGCTCCAAATGTTATATAACATACTCTCGATTATTACTCCTATATTTCATTGACCTATGCGATAGAAAATTACAAATAAAAGGGACCTAGAAGTCCAACAAAGTGTAGCAACAAAAGCTAGTCAATGATATGTAAAAGCTACATCTAACCAACCCCTTTTCCCAATTATCTCTCCTTCCTCCACCTTCATTTTGTGAGCTGTATATCCTGAGATCATTAATATATTTGTACCCTTAAGGGCGTAATGGTCAATATAAATCGTAAGTTCATGTTAAGGATATGATTTCATAATAATTCATTTCTTTATTCAAAATATGAAAATAACATTTTAATAAATATGAAATATAACTTGTTTTGGATGATTCTAATAAATGCTTTAAAAGGCATGGGACCAAAGAGCCCCTAGGCTGCTTAGGCAGTTCTGGCAGCCTCAGATTTGAGGCGGCCAAAATAAACAGAAAAAAAAAAAGAGTTAGGGGGCTGCCTAGGCAAGCTTTCACCTAGGCGGCACCCTAGACAGGCCACATAGGCAGCAACCTATGCCACCCATGGATGCCTGCCTCAAGGAAGGCCGGCAACACGGCCGCCTTAGCCTAGGCAGAGTTGTTCCACCCAGTCTTGAGGAAGAGACAAAGCAGCCCAGATGGTCCACCTTTTAAAACACTGGGTTCATTTTCTCATATTGTCTTGTAATGGTATCAACATCCAACGATCTTGCTTCTCGTTATGAACTTCTCTATTTTTTATTTTTTTTCTATTTTTTTTGAAATTGTTGACGTTTATGAACTTTTCTAGTTTGAAGAATAACATAAAAAATTGTACAATATTAAAAATTATACTAGACTAATGAGTAGCACTTTGGTAGAGACTTCTTGATACCCCTTTCTATTGTTAAAAGACTCATTGGTACCCCTTATTATGGATGATTCGAAGCGTTAGAATAAAATAGACAGTGCCATTGAGGATTCTGATCATTGGAGGACATAGATGAGTAGACTAGCATACCATTACGTCCCACATCACACAATACTAACAGTGCTACTAATACTGCTAACGAAGGGGGGTTCAAAAAAAAATGTTTGGAAAACCAATACATCTCCCAAGAATTGTGAGTCATATGATTATTGTATCTCACTTTTTTTATAATCATTTTCACGTGTTAATGGAAGTTACTTTATCAAAAACATACCAGTTTTTCTTTTTAGAATTTCTTCATTTTTGTTATTTTTTAAAAGATACTTGCAAAAAGCTGACCAGAAAATATTTTTCTTTCCAAATCAAACTGAGTAACATTGTGTTTTGGAATCAAAACATGAGTCACATAATGGATGGATTAAAAAAAAACAACATGGGTGAACCCACAATAGACTTCGAAACATTTACAATACACTCAGAGTTACAGATGTTGGCCATCTCCATCCAGAATGCTAAAAGAATGTTAGGGAATCAAGTTCAATGATCACACTCTATTTTATAATAGCTAATAGGACAGACCCAATGCTACACATCATCATCATCCAAGCCTTAGACCCAATGCTACACATAAGAGCTATACTATCTTCACTTACTCATACTCACCCTGTAGAAAACCACAATAAGGACCCAAATAGCCTAGCAGCAGTATATAGAAGTTCAGCATATGATGCAAATTTGAAATATGCCAGTTTTCAGGCCGTTCACAAATTTTGAGAACTATTATTTTCTTTTTGAACCCTATATTCACTGAAGTAAGGATATATTCATATGTCCTATTTTCTAGTTTTCACCCTATCAAGTGAAAAATGCATGCATTCTGTATGTTTATTAGAAAGCCTTTACCCACCACAGCATTCATATGAGACTCAACTATTCCAGTTTTCCAAAACAGGTTCCCACGAGTTAACTACTCAACCAAGTTACTCTCTCCCCCTCCCCCCCTCCCACCCTCTTCCTTCTTTACTCTTCCTCTCAGGTTTCAACCAGAGTAACTGAGATTCTTCCTGATAATGCATGAAGCTAGATGATAAGATTCTATTGAGCATCGTAGCATGCTTATTACAAGGAGAAACATTAATAGCATACGCAGTAAAACTAATAAATCCAATACTTATAATACAGTAATCTGATTATCCAATGAGACAAGCATGAGAGCTGATAACTAAAACTAAAAGAGCTAGCAAATTAACTTCATATAGAAGGCACAGAGTTCTTGGTTTCTTACCAAAGTTTGCCTCAATGTCATCAAAAGACAAGGACACATTTTGGCCAATCAAAACTACACTTGCACTGGACATGCCCACCACCAGAGAGACAATTATACACAAAAGGGGAATATAAACAAACTCCCCTCTATCTCCCTTGAACAAATTGCTAGCCATGCCTGTACAACTAATGTCCAAATCGATCCCGCTATACTTGAATATAAGCAACCTCAGTCTCACTCATATATTGTACAAATAAATCAATTCACCATCAGCCCCAATATTAAATATCTGATTTCTTGATTCGTTTCCTTATTGATAGCCTGCTGATATCAAGCCTAAGAAGAAGAGGAAAAAAACAAAAGGAAACTTTCAGAATAAATTTTACAAGGTCAATTAATCATATAAAACTTCACATAGGGCCATAAACCCTAAGCACGAAGGAGGTAAAAAGCAGGCCAAATTTTTGATACGCACCAAAAAGCAGAAAGGTGGGGAAAAAGAAAAAGGGACACCATTTAGTCTAAATCAAGATCCATGAAAAAGACATTAATGAAGATCAGAAGTATATGCTCTGAAAGACCATGTAAAACGATGAGAATAAAACTCAGGAAACCTAGGATGAAAAAGTTAAGAGAAAAGCGGAATATAAAAATCACACCCCAGAAAACAACCCATGGAAGCGATTATTTTTCTGGAAAATTCGAATCGAGGGGAGATTGCAAGAAACCCAAAAAAGGAAAAGAGAAAAATAAGATGAAAAAGAAAATTGATGAGGGGATGAGAGAGAGATTGAGGTGAAACCTGAAGATCATCAGAGGAAGAGAGAGTTGCAACCGCAAAGACGAGTGAAAACCAAAAATGGTAACGTCGGAATGGAAACGTCGGCTTCCATAATGTTCGAAGGTACAAAAACCCCAAAACCTCGTCTTTACCCTTTTAATCCGAGGTGAGAGAGAGAGCAAGACGAATGGAGAGAAAGATGATACGGAATATCCCCCGCTGCTCGAAAGAGCGGCGATTATTAAAATATTGCAGTTTTCCATATTTCGCTTTTTATAATGCCATTGACTTAACAGCACGTGAGATGCGTTGCAAAACTCGGATAAGTGCTGGGATTGTTTATCCACATAGCCGTGTCGTGTCGAATTGCTAAATTAGGATCTGGACCGATCCGAATTAGTGATATAAAAAATAAAATTAAAATAAAGATTTATAGAATGGGGTTATTTATGGATCTAAAGTAAATATTAAATAATATATATATATATATATATAAGGGTGTTTTAATAGGAATTGGGTTGAGACCCCACCATCTCATAATTGGTTCGGTCGGAGCACTTCTCATCCAGATCAATGATGAAATCGATTTATTTTAAAACACTTTACCGAGATGCACATGGCAACAAACTACCTCTAAACTTCTTTTTTTTTTTTCTAAAAGCAAATCTAAGTGTTAAATAAAAGCCAAAAGATATGTTACTCTCACAAGAATAGAATGTTTTTTTATTCTTTCAGGTAAAACCCAATTAATTTTAGGACCCTAAATTTTGATGATGCAACTTCTTCAACCCATTTATTAACTTCAATGAAAAAGATTTCCTAAGTGTAGACCATCCACTTAGATGGTAAAATCTAAGTGTTAGAAGCTCAAATTTTAATTTTCTTTTCTAGAATAATCATCTAGTAACTCTTAAGTTTTTCCAAAATTTTCATATTCAAAAAATTTAAGTCATCTGACAGAGAGCATTGGAATCTATACTCCCAAGAGAGCATAGTATTCGTGCTCTAAATAAAACTCCAAATATCGGGCTATCTAGGCACCAGCTTGTTTTAGTAAACTCACTTACCTTTGTTCCATCCAAAAACATGAGTAGAATTAATTTTCCCTAGTAGAATAAGGAAAGAAAAAAAAAGTGACTACGTTAAAGCCCTTGAGTAACGAAAAACTTTTCTAAATGGAGAGGGGATAGCAAACGGGAAGAGGTATACATACATACTGTCGTGGAAAGTGGCCACTCTTTATCTATCTAAACCATTTATTGTGCTCTCTATAGAGTATAGACCTCTTTTAATCGGAGTATAGACCTCTTACCCTTTGCTTAACCGACACTGCAACTTACCAAAAAAAACCCGACACTTCACACTTAGTTGTCGCGGTAACACGTGAGCCGGCGCTTGGGCTACCAAAGCGCTAAGGGATAAGTCCCGCCAGCTATTATTTCCATCCCGTGCCACCTCTAATTACACTCTAATTCAAGGGTGCAGTTTGCATACGGATAGGCATACGGATGTATCCGTAGGTGTAGACCTAAGGTACACCTTTAAATTTTATCATGGTATATAATTTTAATATAAAATGTTCTTAGGATTATTTCAAAATCTATTTTTATATCTAATTATAAAATTTTAAATTTCAAAAGTAGTTAAAATCAAGTTATGTTGTAAAATGTACTATTTTTTAGACTTAAAATCTTTTTATTTTTCATAATCTTACATCTCGAGGTCGAGATAATCAATCAAAGGGTTTTTCAACATTAAAACTACCTTTTCTGATAGATTTTTTAGGGGCATATGTAGTTCTACGTTATAAAGTAGCATCCTTATATAAACTTTATCCCTAATTCAAAGACCAAAGTGTAGACTATCGCACATGTCATTACACTCTAATCCAAGGTCTAATTAGTAATTACACTCTATTCCAAAGATGGAAGTGCTGACTATGATACATGTAATTACACTCTAATCCAAAGATGAACGTGTAGACTATGATAAATGTGGTCCGTAATTACGTTATGCCCAGCTATAGTTTTTAGGAAAAATTATCTTCGTACCACTTTATTTTACAATATATAGTTTCGTATAATTTTATGTGAAATTTATAGTTCTATCACTCTTTTTTTTTGAAAAATTTGTAGTTTTTCTTTTTTTTGTCACTTAGTCCCATATTAGAAACCGGCTTGATTTTTTTTTTTTTTGACAAATTTGTATTTTTTCTTTTTTTGTCACTTAGTCCCATATTAGAGACCGACTTGAATTTTTTGTTTTTTTTTTTTGCATTACGTAAGGTTCTCATGATTATGGGAAAGAATATATGGGATGATCTGATGTTCAAAACATCGGACAACCTAACTATGGGGCACACGGTCTTAAAAGTTTGATCTTTTTTACGAAGACAACGGTCTAGGATTTAGAATCTCAAAATGCTTGTTCTCGCACAAATATATCGTGAACAAGTTGTCTGAGATTTGCATTTTCAGACGAATTTATTTTCCAAATTTCTATTAATGTTAGTGGACCAATGTTACTCGATGATTCCTTATCCTACAAATCCCACAAAAGGTTCGGCAAGCTCATATTAAAAGAAAGAAAAAAAGGAGAAGAGAAAAAAAAAGGGAAAAGATATATGAGTGATGAAAGAGAAATCAAGAAAAGAAAAAAACTACAAAGAGAAAGAAAATTCCCAATATACAAACGACATATGAAAAATGTATAAGATGGTCAGGGGCAATTCCCTAGAAAAATTTGACCATACCATACTCATTTAGGGGGAAAATAAAAAATAAAAAAACCTCAAGTTTCAAAAAATCCAAGAGCTCCATAGTGCCACGAACATAAACTGCCTACCAATCCTCCCAAAAAGTTGAATCAAAATCCGAAAGGCTCCATGGTGGCATGAGCTAAAACTGCCTACCAATCCTCCCAAAAAGTTGTCGGTTATGTTTTTCTTGCACTTTAATTTTCATAGGCAGTTTTAGCTGCATCATTCTACCATCAATACTCTTGTATGTAGTAAAACAATCCCAATGAGGCCACATATGATAGGAACATCATGAATTAAGAAACCTTTACTGCCATATCGAAACCCTCATATGGATTGTTTTACCTCATACAAGAGTATTGATGGTAGAATGATGCAGCTTGCAAGACCATTGGTTTTGGGACAATTACTATCAAGATGTATAATGGAGTTATGAGAACCTTGATTGATGTTAAACATGTTCCAAATCTGTAGAAGAATCTTATTTCTTTGGGTGCCTTGAACTCTAATGGCCACAAATTTGCGGAGAAGGTGGAGTTTTGAAGGTTCTAAAGTGTGCTCTGGTTGTTATGAATGGCAAGAAGATCAAACCGAATTTAGATATTGCTGCTTAGGAATAATATCACATATAGGGCAGTAGTTTTTGTATCTGATGTTGGTGACTTTAACTTGACTTTATTGTGGCATATGTGGTTGGGCCACATGGGTGCGAGAGCTTTGACGAAACTTAGCAAATGTTAATTGATCAATAGCGTGAAGAAGTACAAGTAAGACTTATGTGAGTACTGTGTCTATGGTAAGCAGTGTAGGGTGCAGTTTTAGATGTCAAACCACAATAGTCATTCTGGACTATATTCATTCATATGTATGGGGGCCTGCATTGGTTGTCTCAAAAGGTGGATCTTTATATTTTGTTTCCTTCTGGACGCTCCGAAAAATGTGATGGTTAGATTGATTAGGATGTTTCAATAAATATTAGACTCCAAACAAATTATCAGAGAACATCATAATTGCGGCCAAATTATCCCATGCATTCCATATCATAGAAACCATGTTTTTCTATCATATACTTAGAACGAAATAATTCCAGAGGTTTAATCTTTTGTTACAATTTCCATCAAACTGGAGTAGGTCGAATACTCTTGATTCAAGTCTTGAAACCTATACATTCATTTCTAAGAAAGAAAATATACAGACATATGAAAGAAAGGAATAATACTAATAGGCATATCAACTAATATATCTTACTTTAAATGCATAAATGTTATTCCTTGAGTCTGTTCCTTCTCCGGGAATGGGCTTCAAGTGGATTAAAAGCAAAATAAAATAGATTTATCTCCCTCTATCTTAGATATGTCCCAGAGGACAATCATATTCATCTTTGCGGTGGTTTATTACCTTCATCCTTATCTTCTCACGTTGATGCGAATCCACACGCTGATCTTCATTTTGATAATCATGGATTGAAATGGATTAATTTGTACTCATAGGTGTTTTCTAATGATAATTATATATTCAGTCAATGCTTATCTTTAATTTGAATTTACGGATCCATTACTCAACATAATTATCACATGAGAAAAATCAAGGATTCTAGTATCTTCTATCATCCGACAGTTAAGCTTCTGAAATGTAGTTTGACATGTCTTCGTACGCTGATGCAAGTCCACGAGTTGATCTTCATTTTGATAATCATGGATTAATTTGTACCCGTTGGTGTTTTCTAATGATAATCATATATTCAGTCAATGCTCCTCTTTACTGAAATTTATGGACCCATTATTCAATAGAATTATTGCATGAGCAAAATCAGGGATTCAGGTATCTTTTATCATCCGACAGTTAAGCTTTTGCAACGCAACATATCTTTGTATTTCTTCAGCTGTTTCTTGATGGTAAGTCTTTTGATTACAAAAATTGGTGAGACTAAAGAGGCTCAAATATTAACACAAGGGTTCAAGTCTTGCCTTAAATGGACCACAGATGAGAGAGATCTTGTCTATTCAAGCTACTATGTTTATGTTGGAAGTTGCACAACAATACTAGTAAATTGTGGATGTACTAGCTTCCACCATATGAATCAAATAATACCACACCTTTTAAGGGTGATAAAGCAGCGAGTCAGAAATCCAATGGTCTTAGTCCCATGAGAAAATTCCTCATATAAAGAGAGAAATCCCAATTTTAGTGACTGAGGGTCATCTTAACTGTTACATATGGCTCATAAAGCTTTTAAGGCCTTAACTGCCAAGGAATACAGGCGATGGGTTAATTCACCTCTGGATGATATTAAACTTTAGAGTGAGGGATATGTTGCCTCAAATATGATTCCCTGAGGGTCTGGCTTAATCCTAAAACACGAAGTTCTAGGATGTCAGTCAAGGCATATCTTAACTGAAGGTGGATATGGTCATTAAGTTAAACTAATTACAAACATTCCCCAATTTATATCATTCTTGGACATAGAGGTATATATATATATATATCTTCAAGGATTGACCTCATTATATCATCATATGGCGAGGTTTTCCTTATAACCGTTTGTTAAGCCCAATATTCTTAACGGATGATGGATTAAAAGAATCATATCGCATCTCATCCAAAACTCCTCCAATATCTAGTGGAGAGGCATATACAGTCCATGGGAATTCGTATATATCCCAGAGTTTCGCCTCAAATTGAAACATCTTCATGATCTCTTATCATAGCTCATAAGTCACGATGCACATGTGTAACTGACGTTGGATTCGAAAAAATATCTATATCAAACTGCATCAGGTTCCTGTACATATCACATGGATAAGCATATCGGGGCCTTAGGAGTATAGGTATCCTAGAACCTATCTCACAATGAGATGGCTTTAATATCTTATATTATCAACCATAAGTGAAACTCGAACATGTTTGATTGACAAGCTATTGATATCATATCAGTCATAAGTCAGGACATATAAGGATAGACTAACGAATCAAGACTCTGACGGCATATTGGGGCCTTCGTATGGAGAATCTTGGGCATATCATATTTTTCATATCTTCATATCTTATTTGGGGCATATCTAAGTAGGTTTTATCAAAAACCATGCTCATATCTTATCCACCGTCTATTAAGATAGCTATCAAGTTGCGTCAGAAGACTTCGCATTGGTTATGGCATATGGTGACTAAGGATTCCTTCAAGCATATCTTCTAGGGCTACGCTTATCCATCTCACGTATCAGATCCAATGTCTGTTAAGACTCTATCCTACATTCGTCAAAGACTTGCGCTTTCATATTGATATCTTTATCAAGCATCGGTTAAGATATACTTCGTCTTATATGAAGACTAGAAGCAGAATCAATCAAGACATGTATTTAAGTGTATCAAGCTTATCCATGATTAAGGCATTTTATCTGATGTTCATCAGACCCTTATCTTATAATCACTTAAATCTTTATTGAGCATTTATCAGAATGTATCTAGTCTTGTATGTGACTAAAAATACACCCAACACCTTCATAGATGATATCTCAAAGAAGGTGTAGATTTACACATTAAAGAAAAATGCATATGTATGTAACACATTCAAGCATTGGAAAGCTACGGTCGAAAGCCAGATCAGAAAGAAGGTCAAGTGCTTGAGGGCTGTTAATGGTGGAGAGTACACTTCAGTGGAATTTATGAATTTTTGCAAGAGAAAAGGAATTGGTCGTAATTTCACTACATCGAAGATTCCGTAACAAAATGGAGCTATTGAGCACATGAACATGATATTTCTAGAGAAGACCCGAGCATGTTGAGATATACTGGTTTGTTAAAGGACTTTTGGGCAAAGACAGTGAATACGCGTGTTACCTCTTCAATAGGTCACCATATATAATAATAGACTGCAAAAAACCACAAGAGGTATTGTCCGGTTAACTTGTTGCTTATTCTCATTTAAGAATTTTTTGTTGTTATTCTTATGTTCATGTGAATGATGATAAGTTGAGTCCCAGATCAAAGAAGTGTATTTTCTTTGGTTATACGGATGGAGTTAAAGACTGTAGAATGTGGTGCCCAAATCCTAAGTCTCCTAAGTTTATTTTTGATGAGTATATCATGTTAAAGCAAATTCAGAAGCATATAGAAAAAGAAAACTGTAGCAACAGTGATGTAGTTGAGGTGGAGTTAACAAATCCATAAAATACTTCAAAATATGTACCAAAAAGTCCATACGAAAGAGTAGTGGAAGATGTCGACCATGAGGAGGTCGTTGAGGCTACTTTACATGAGGAAGAGCCTCAATTTGGAAAGGAAAAAAGAACAAGAAACTTAGTGGTGCAGTATGGTTTTGAGGATATGGTGGTTTATGCATTGGTTGCCACAAGCCACGAACTATCCACTTTTAAGGAAGCTGCACAAGATAGTGACAGTGGCAGGTAGAGTGATGTCACGGATGAAGAAATGGAGTCCCTTCAAAATAATCGTATTTGAGATATTATAAAGTTGTCTAAATGCAAGAGAACCATTGGATGTAAATGGGTTTATAAGAAGAATGATGGGCCACTTGAGATTAGTGGTGATCAGTTTAAAGCATGTCTGGTTGCTGTCTGGTTGGGAAAGGCTATACAAAAAAAGAATGTGTTGACTATAATGAGATTTTCTCTCTAATTGCAAAACATACTTTTATTTGGGTACTACTAGCCATGGTTGCATTGTTTGATTTGGAGTTAGAGCAGCTTGATGTAAGCATTGCATTCCTTCATGGAGAGTTAGAAGATATATTTATATGACTCAGTCAAAGTGGTTTGTTGTTAAAGGTAAGGAGTACCATGTCTGCAAGCTAAAGAAGTCATTATACGGCCTAAAGTAGTCTCTTAGGTAGTGGTACAAGCCCTTTGATACATTCATGATTGGGCATGAGTTTGTCAAAAGTAAGTATGATAATTGTATCTATTTTAAGAGATTTATTGATGGTTCATTCATCTATTTATTGCTCTATGTAGATGATATGCCTATTGCATTGAAGATTTCTTCAGAAATCACTAAATTGAAGATTCAGCTTGCTAGAGAATTTGAGATGAAAAATTTAAGTTTGGTAAATAAAATTTTAGGCACGGAGATACACAGAGATCAAAGATTAAATTAATTGTGGCTATCTCAGAAGGAGTACATTGAGAAGGTCCTCACTAGATTCGGGATGGAAAATTCAAATCTCATGGGTACTCCTCTTGCTGCACATTTCAGATTACCAAGAACATTATTTCCTAGTCGAGCTTAGATTTTCATCGCTCGGGCGCTCGGAGGTGCCCGGCTCCATAACCCTCTCTTAAACAACCATTGGACCCACATGCATGCGTGCCAAGTGTTGATAAGTACTAACAATGAGCAGATTTTAAAATGGAAAAGAGGTGGACTCGAACAACTACCTTGCATGTTGAGTTCGTGGGATGCGTCTGGGCCTTAGCCCACTTAGATCAATTCGAAGGCCCTCCGGTTGTCTTTGCAATGCAGTTTGAATTTGCCCCCTTCTCTCCTAGACACAACACTAGGACTCTCACTGAAAAATAGATCTTGGAATTCACCCCTTATTACCTCCTCTTAATGACTATTCTTGTGTGGATTGGGGATTCTACTTTACAGATTAGTGGTCAGGGCCTAGTTTTCCTAGGGAGAGAAAAGCCTCTCTCTAACAATTGCGAGGGGTGCATGCGCGGGACGTGTTTTAAGCGTGCGTGTGCACTCTTATTTATGTGGATATGAACTAACAACGAGATCGATTTTTTGACAAGGGTGAGGATAGGCGCTTACCTCGTCGTTCATGGGTTCACGGATACACATGGGCAGTTGCCCTTTTAGAACAGTTATGAAGCCCTCCAGCTGTCTTCCAGCATGGTTTGGACATGAAGTCTCCTCAAACTTTGACACATTGTCTCGTTCTTTTACTCCAAAGCTTACAATGCGAACTCAAAAGTACTCCATTATAATGATTCACTCGAATAGGGATTTACTGACAAATGAATGATGGAGGAGAAGTGATGACAGAGGTCCTTCTATCCATGCAAACTCTGTGAAACTTGACAATCAGAGTGACTAAAAAATCAAAACTCTCTTAACTACCAACTCAGGATGACTCCACTCGAGTGAGTGAGGGCAAGAGTGTGTATATCTCTTGCGAGTCAACTCCACTGTACAGAGAGGAAGTTAGAGTGATGATTTGAGTGTTAAAACTCTTGAGACTGCTCTGAGAGGTATCAAATTGAGCGTATGACGGATAACAGGAGACTATCAATACAGAAGAAGGAATGAAGAAAAAACGAAGGGAAGAAAGGGGTTGCGAGAAGCCGGGGTTGAACATTGTCGCAGCTCTGTATGAAACAGTGAGTGATATAAGAGAGAAGGAGCGAGACCACAGATCTACTATGTTCACACTCAAAGTAAGGATGGGAAGAGGAAAAGAGGAGAGAATGACGGGATCGCTGATTTGTTACGATTCTGAGTTGCTAAGAGGAGAAGAAGAACACAACGAGAGACGAGGTCCCAGGTGCTGCGCTTCGAAACTAATCATGCGGTAAAGAGGAGAAGGGCGCAGAGAGAGAGATATGGGGTCACAAGTGCTGCGGCTCCGAGACTTGTCGTGCAACACAGGGAGAATTACGCAAAGAGAGAGACAAGGTCACAGGTACTGCAGCTCCAAACTAATCACGCAATAGAGAGGAGAAAGGCGCATAGAGAGAGACAAGGTCGCAGGTGATGTGGCTTCAAAACTTATCTCGTAGTAAAAGAGAGAAAGATAGAACCGCATATTTGTTGCAACTTCGAGATCCATCGTGCAACAAAAGAGAGAAAGGTCTAGAGAGAAAGACAAGACCACAAGTTTGATGCGGTTCCGAGTTACTGCGCGAGGCAAGATGATGTAGAGAGAGGAAGAAAGATGAAAGAAGAGAAAGAGAGGAGAGAGAGTGGACTTGAGATGTGACCTAGCCAAAACACTCCCCTTTAGCCTCTTTGTTTACACACGAGAGAGAGCACGGTTAGCCTTGAGTCAAGGTTGGTGCGCGTGGACCATGGGAAAAGCTAGGGTATATAGGCTAAGGGAAATTTCTCTCTCTAAAGTTTTCTCTCTCCTTGCCACTGGATCCAAGAATTAGAAGCAAAGCCAAGTAAATCCAAGTTAATGCCTCAATTTCATTAACGAATAATCCAGCTTTTTTACAATTTACCTAAGCTTCTTTATATAGAGCAACCCCCAAACGTGAGTGAAACGCTCAAAACTAAGCTAGATTGCTGGAAATTACACATGAAATGAATTAAAATAAATCCCATTTTTGGGCTAATGACGAAACCATCCCTGCTCGAGGGGACTCTCGCCATTGCTAGACTTCTTGGACTCTTGTGGCAGTGGTTGGGATGATCCATTATCGTATAATTGATTCTTGATCTGTTCTGAACATTTTGACGTCCTTTGAATGCCTTGAAGCATACTTTTCTGGAAGGGTACAAATTCGATCAAGTTCATTGCCTTTGATCGCTGATGTAGTGCGATCCGTGATGTTTTGGATCCTATTTTTTAACTTAATTTGAAGAGGACATTGTCATGATTATTCTATGTTATTTTTTGTCTGATTTGATCTTCATTTGACTACATTCCAATTCTAGGAAGTCACCAAAAAATGGGATTCCGGCGATCAGGAAACTCTTGCCATATTCAATCTTGAAATTCAGGCTATCCGGTCTTCAATTGAGTGCAAACATTATACCAAACTGTACCCCTTTGCAATATGGTCGTAATGGACCTGTGTTTGCATCGATTCAATACCCGAATATCGGGTTTTGACCTCTCGAAGTGCGAGATGTCCTCTTTAAAAATTCTGATTTTTCATGCTTTATGGCCCACCTTCTCTCTAAATGTTCTCTCGTCTCGGGCCACATCATGATGCATGCCATATGTCAAAATGACCGGGCCGTCAAGGTTTATCCCATGACTAAATTTGAGCTTGTTCTGATTCCAAGCGAGCAAGATATGAGCACTTGAAAATCATTCCGATGCATGAAAACACAGTTTACAGATATGACAACTGGTTCATTGAGGCCACACCTGTTTGCAGTAATTTGGGCTCAGAATGGTCTTGGAAGGTCCGATTGAGCCAAACTTTGGTCCTTGGGGGTTTTCGATGCTCCAGATCTTATGACAGTGATTTGGCATTGTTTTGAAGCCCAGAATATTGGGTTGTGGTTATAAGGTCTCTTTTCAGCATGCAACGAGTTAGATTTGAGAATTGAGTTTTTCCATGTTCATGTCAAATCTCATCAGAATGTAAAAAAACTTTGTGAGCATAAGGTCTCAGGCCATCTCCAACCCGAACCTCATACATAATGAACGGTCGCATTCTACACACGAAGCCGAGAACAGACTGCAAATTCTGTTGTTGGAATCCTTGATTCCAGTCAAAATTCCAGACTTGCAAAATCTTTGTTCGGCCACGAAATCAAGCTACGTTTGGTGCCCCGTGAACGTAGCAGCATGCTCAGTGTGATTTAGCAAAGAAAACACAAAAAAAATCAGGGAACAAACACACTATGGATTCAAAGTTTCAAGATCTACTCAAAATTTAAGTCACATGTTCGTGCACTAAAAACACGATCCATGGCTCGAAGTTGGTATCAAATTGATCGCCATGCTGAGTTCTACAAGAAAACAAGCATCTCACGATGAACTGAGCATTAGAACTACCCCGGATCAGCCATGCAAGAACAAGAAAGTCCTAGGGCAACACAGGGACTGTTCTGGAATCCAAAAACTTGTTAGGAAGGGGCAAATTTATCATTTTTGCACCCTATTTTCTAATTTTTTTTAATTCAATTTAATCTTAATTTTCAGCAATTAGGGTTACTTTTGATCATCCACCCATGTTTGGGGCAGATTCTATATATACATACCATCATTGTATGTAAAAAAAAAAAAAGAAGAAGGCAGACACATACACACACAAGAGAGAGTTTTTACTTAATACAAGTTTCTCTTTCTTACCATTGGGGTGTTACGCTTGAGAGAGAGGGTGAGGTGAGAGAAACTTTCGACCGGTACCCCTAGGGTTGAGGTAAATCTTCTCTCTTCTTTTTCTTTTCTTCTTCTCTCTTCCTTCTTCCCTCTCTTCCCCCTCTTCTTCGTCTGAGTCCATCGCGGAGGTCGTGCACGGCAGTGGCAGTGTCGTGCATGCCCCTCCCTTGGTCTCACAAGCCGTGCATGCCAGTAGGAGCACCATGCGTGAGTCTCCCTCCCCTCCTTGTTTTTCTCTTTCTCTTAGTGAAGTTTGTAGATAGTGCCCATCGCTGCCCAGTGACGTAGCTTCAACGTCTCGGTGAAGAACCTAGACGGCGAGGTGTGTTGTCGCCTGCAGGAGTCTTCCTCTGCTGCGCACCGTGGAAACCATTGAGCTCCTCACCTTGATGCAAGACCCTGGTGAGTCGATTGATAAATTGATCACCCGATGGCGAGAGTTGGCGACATTTCATGCCACGCCCATGACCGAGAAGGAAGCAGTCTAGACGGAATAGGAAACACGCTTCTTGAGATCGCCCTACATGTTGAGGCATCCAATCCACCCTCCATGTCAGATCTCATCTCTAAGGCAGTCCGTATTGAGGGATTGTTCAAGCACGACAACACCCGTCAGCAACTTGCCGGCTCAAACTCATGCCTCAGCAATCAGAGAAATCAAAAGGCAGTAATCAGCGCGGTCGCCACCGTGGCCAACACCAAAGGCTTGGTTTCTCAAACCATGGGCCTCTCCAAGGCATAGGGGTCTCTGCCCAAGGGTAAGCAGCAGTCCTATAACAGCGTCCCGCCTCCCAAAAACTCTGGGGGAAGTGACTACTTGGCCCAGCACTAGAATAAGGTTTACCCCTTTGACACGGAGTGGGCACCTGCACTACTTCAACTGCTGCTATAATAGAACAAGATACAGTTGCTGGAGGCCAATACTGTGGAGTTGGCTGGGCAGGAGGAAAATGAGAAGTACTGCACCTATCACTGGAGGGTCTGCCACTCCACTCACGACTGCCATAAGCCCAACGACACTATCGAAGCCCTTATTAACAAGGGTCAAATAAATCTCGAAGAATTGAAAAGAGTTCGAGGCAGCCGAGTCATCTCACATAATCACAATCCAAGAAGATGACGGGGCACCCACTATCCTTCGTGCATTCTTCTCCATAATGCTCGAAGAAGGAATCGCCACCCCAAAGTAGACAAGGCAGCCTAAGTTCCTGCCTTCAGGGACAGAGAACCTCTGGTGTGCGTATCACCGAATACGAGGCCATGACGTCAGCGAGTGCACTGACTTCCATAAGCTCTTGGCTGAAAAGATGCAGTAGTGCCCGGAAGTTCAAGGCGACCCAGCAAGACACCCTCGAGTCCCTCTCCTGCCTACACAAGAAGACCTTCCGTTGCAAGCCCAGGGAAGCATCGAGCAAGACCCTCTCCAAGCCCTCTTTGAAGCAATGCTCCACCAGGGTCTCGTCACCCCCAAGTCTATCAGACAAACTAAGCATCTTACCCGAGGCACGAAAAAACTTTGGTGCCCCTATCACCAAGTGTGGGGCCATGAAGTCAATGAGTGCTTTGGGTTCGAGGCCATAGTCGTAGAGAAAGTACAACAAGGTCGCATCGACTGTGAGATTCTTTCAGAACACGTCCAAGCCGTTGCTCCCATTTAAGGAGAAGCCCGTTGTAGGCCCCTCATAAGTATGCACTAGACTCCTTAGGGCCTTCGACCTCTCAACCCTAGGAATTCTACCTTGGGCGAAGCAAGCTCAAGTCCTTGAGACACGAGGCAGTCAAGTCCTTGAGACCCGAGGCAGTCCGCCAGGCTATCACCTCTCGCCAACTTGATAGGGCAGTCCAAACACCCCCTCGGGGATCCCGCAGGAGACATCGAATACCTAGGTTGGTCTGCTGAAGGAAACATCTTCCTTAGCCACCAGTTGAGGAAGAATTCCTTAGACCCCTTCATCCACTGCCAACCTTGCGGGACTTCAAACCAGGCACAGCTCACCTCATCTTATTGTCCAATCAGGAAGACGGCCCTGAGTCATCAATATCTCAGGAGCTGGCTAAAATGGGCGATGACGTAAAAAGCACCCCACAATGGTCAAAGCAGGGGCAATACCTTAACTACCCCCTATAAACGTCGAACTCCGGTGATGACATTAAAAGCTGCCCGGAACGTTCTAACCCTTCTTCTCCTTCCCTCTCCTCTATACCTTCTAAAGGTACTACTCGACGATGCCCAGACTTTGACTCTCTAAACCGAGAGTTCGGAGACACCAGCCTCACCATGTCGCAGCAAGAACGCCTCAGAGAAATGCTGTCCAAGCGGCAGGATTCTCGACAGCCGCCGACGCCCTAGCAAACCAAGCCAAAACCAAACCATCTCTGAGCTCCTGCTCCCATGAAGCCTTCCACATGGTGCAAATCTTGAAAGTACCTGTCAGCACGGGGAAAATGGGTCTAATATTGGAAAAGAAGCTACATCCCACACCTCAAAAGTTCAAGGTTCGCAAATTTCCTGATCCTTCACTTTCCCCTAAGCCTAAACCTCAAACCTCTACATCCTTAGTACAAATTCCTATTACTACCCCATCAACCCAGACCACATCGGTTGAACAGCAAAGGCAGCCAATGTCACAAACCAAGACTCAACCAAAACCTGTTCCTAAGCCTACCCTAACACCTACACCAGTGACTAGATCAGGAACACAGAAGACAAATGAGGATAAAGTAAAATACGATGTAATTGGGCAATTGAGAAAGATTCTGGCCTTTTGAGTATCTATGATGCTCCCTTGCTCTCTAGAGATTACCGCATGGCTTTGGTCCAAGCACTCTCTAACCCAGAGGTGTATGAGACTGAGGTGGAACCCATCGAGGTCGACCCAACCATTCTAAATGGGTGCCTTACAATCTCCTTTTCTGAAGATGACCTAAAGTTGGGAGGAAAATTCCACAATTGGCCCCTCTTCGTGAATGGTGAACAACACGCTTACCCTCTCAATCGGATCATGCTAGACGGAGGGTCAACAATTAACCTGATCCCAAGAAGGATTCTCATCCAACTGGGATTAGGGTTTGATGACCTCACTCCTACCCACATCACTGTGCAAGGGTTCAACCAGTCAGGAGAAAAGCTAGCCGGCACAGTGTGCCTCAACCTCAAGATCGGTGACCTCAATGATTTATGCTCAGTTTCATGTAATCGACACCGATACCGCTCACAACATCCTGCTTGGTCGTCCTTAGCTTCACGATCAAGGGGTGGTTCCTTCCACGCTCCACCAATGTTTCAAGTATAGTCGAGATGGAAGACAACACCGGGTCTATGCTGACAAAAGACCGTTCCCCGTAGTTGAGACTCACTACGCCGACACCAAGTACTATTTCACAGACCTTCCCTCACCAAAAAAGTCAAAATATGATGATCGAAGTTTGTGAAAGAGATAGGACCTTCGTCTCATGATGACGCTGAGGATCTGGGGCGAATGATTGCAGACATGTTCAAAGAAGAGGAAAAACAAGGCAAAATCCTCCCTTGGACCCCTATCCACCTAAGTATAACTTGCCACCTCTTCGAGGTCATGGTATCCTCTCCCGAAGGTGAAGCTTCTCCCTCTACATCTAATTTGCCTGAACAAAACCACGAGTCAAAAGTAGCCTCAGAGGTGGACCTGTCAGCACCTAGCGTCACCTACACATCAGACCAGCAAAAGGTTATGCATGTCCCTGTCACCCTCCTAAAGACAATATTGGTGCACCAACCACCATGGAAGGTGCTCCAGGTTCCGTCCTCCCTGAACAAGGGGATAGCCGACATCCAAAAGAAGGTCTTGCACTTCTCCGGGGTTGTCGAAGAAGTATAGGCAGACAAGAGTCAACCCTCTAGCTCTCAGGAGCAAGACCCCATGATAGTGTTGAGAAGCGAGGTGTGTAGCCTCCAGAATCAATTGACGGGTATACGTGTCACTTCAAAACACTTAAGGGAGTTTTCCCCTGAGATCAAGACTTACGACGAGTTTAAAAGCAATGTACCTCGAATCAAAGCCAAAGCTCCCCCAGACTATAGCATTTACAACGAGCAGTCTCATCAAATCATGAGAACCATGAATTATGAGCCCCTCTCCAATCAAACACTCAGGGGTGAGGAAGCAACTGCTCCCCCGTTCGAGGTCATTGAAGCCACAGCAGGCTGCCACAAAATGAAGCAAGGAGTGGGCTATTCTTCTTCATCTCAAACCATGAAAGGGTGGGAGCAATGAAATAGAAAGAAAAGTTAAAAGAATTGTTTCATTCACGAATCAAGACAGTGTTACAAGCTTCTTTTATTTACAATGAAAATAAGAACTAAAAAGAGGGCATCATCAAAATTGATCGATTGCTTCATCGATCTTTCCTTTTTACGCTGCAGCCGATGTCTTCGCCCGCTCGATATCATTCTTCAGCCCTGCCTCTAGCCCCGCCTCATGCCCCCTCAAAGGGGTCACTTCTTTCAAGGAACACTAGAGGGCCAAAGCATCATCAAGAAGCGCCTTGTCCTTCGCTTCCCAATCTACAGTCTCCTTCTTCAGCTTGTCAAGCTTTTACGTTAGCTCTAATATCTTCGCCTTCAGAGCCACCACCTTATGGTGGCAAGCAATGGCCCCCACATCAAGTTCTATTCTTCGAGAGTCTACGACATCCAACTGCTGCGATTGAGCATTTATCAATTCACAGTAGCACAGAAGAGAAGAATCAAAAGGCGGCAAGTATGAGGTTTCCAGTTGCTGCACAGTCGCATCTTCTCATAGGGCCTTCGCCCTCCATCCTTCTAGCTCGTTGGTAATGCTATCAAAATAGGGGACCGCCTCAGGCACATTTCCTACGGCGACCCCCCTCAATTGCAAAAGCGTTGTGCTCATCTCTTCAAAGGGCAGCTCTTTCATCTTCTGGAAACTCGCTCGCAACATCTCAAAGAAGACGCTTGGCATTCCACTAAAAGTGAGCCTGAGTAGCATGACAGGAGCAACTGTAGCAGGAGAGCTCCGGTTGTGGCCAAAACCTCAGGCTCCCCTAATTCAGGAGCAACCTCATGTCGCTCTGGCACCTTGGCAACGGTTTTCTCACTCTGGCCCCCGGTCATGACTGCGTCAGGCTCGATTCTTTCAAGGCCAGACATCGTCACCTCGACCTCTACAAGCTCAGCAATCGCAATAGGTGCGTGGTCAGCTTCCTTGCCTGGTGCCATGACCCCATTATCATGATGCCCCACAATAGCTTCCTCCTTTAAGGTGACGACCACTCCCCACGGTCCCTCTTATCGGACCGTCCCCACCTCGGGAGATTCGACACCTTCTCCCTCTCCTTCCTCGCCCTTGTCTTTCGAGGCAATCATTTCAGCAGCAGGCTCCTCCATGACACTTGCCTCCTCTACGGTCACGGGTGCCATCCCCAGACCCTTCAAGCATAGCCCCTCAAAGCATCCTACTTTTGCACTCCTCGCAGATGCACCGCTCGAGGCAGTCGCCTCTTACTGCCTTGATGACCCTTCTTTGATTCCTGGGGGTCCGTCTCTTTTATTACCACAAGCTTTATCGAGATTTCCCTTTCCTTGGTAGGCTTGGCAACTGTTGGCACTCCAAGGGCCCTCTTTGCCTCCACCGCCTCTGTCACACCCCATGAATTTACAATACTGTTATCCTTGAGATGTGACAGACAAAACATATATACATCTATTGATACGACAAATTTACAGTGGCAAGGTCTTACAAAGTAAATAAAGAAAGCTAGCACAACAACAGTATCTTCCAAGGTTGATCTTGATTATCACTCAAAATGAATCCGCAGTTATCCTGAAAAAATGTTTACCATAGTTTGATGAGTTTGGCTACTCAGTAAGTGATCATCATAATCCTAAAAATAATCATGATTGAAAGATATCAATATTTTCCAAAATGAGATCTATTAACAGAAATGCATCAACAGTTTCACTTTCAATAAATGCATAATTAAGTATGATTCGAGTAATTGAAATGCCTATAACACTCTTAACGGCAGTGCATAATTCAAAGGATTTCACAAAATACCGTACTGGCGTCCCAAGTAGGTCACCTATATACCCCATCAGTATCCTGATGGGTCCACTTAATCCCTATCGACGTCCCAGATAAGTCCACTTAATCCCTACAGGTCCACTTATACCTCACTGGCGTACCGGATGAGTCCACTTAATCCCTACCGGCGTCCCAGATAGGTCCACTTATACCTCACCGGCGAACCAGATGAGTCCACTTGCATACTTAAATTATTTCTAAATCTCTTTAAACATTCGAAAGCAGCAATATCATGTACTCAACATATCACTGAAATCATCAATATGAATTTCACTTAAACTATTAATAACAGTCACTCTCTATAACATTTCAAAAATAACCAATCAAATATTTTGGGCTCAAATTTAGAAAGGTAGCAGTTTGTAAAGGCATTC